>CABHPH010139722.1:0-19128 GCA_902168325.1 Peromyscus nudipes
GCCAAATGGACCAAGGACACCACATGCAAACTCACAGAATCAACTAACTTGTTCTCATAGGAACTCACAGAGACTGAACTGCCAAGCAGAGAACTTGCATGAGACTCACCTAGGCCGTCTGCACATATGTTACACTTGTATAGCTTGGTCTTCTTGTAGGGCTCCTAACAGTGTGAGCAGGGGCTGTCTCTGACTCTGTTACCTGCATTTGTGATCCTTTCCTCCTACTGGGTTGCCTAGTCAACCTTAGTAGGAGAGGAGGTGCCTAGTCTTACTGCAACTTGATATGCCAGGGCTGGCTGATGTACTTGAGAGGCCTGCCCTTCTCTGAAGAGAAAGAAGGAGGAGTAGATGGGGGTTTGTGGAGAGGGGTTGGGAGGAGAGGAGGGAGGAAGGGTAAACTGTGATCTGTCTGGGAAAAAAGTAATCAATTAACTAATAAAAAATGTAAAAAGAAATATTGTCACTCTCAAAGCATTCAAATATATGAAACGATGGGGGCCATTCTTATTCAAACCATCACAAATTCTTAGAACTGAAAATATCTAAAGATTTTTAAAAATTTCTATAACATATTTGTGATGGGAATATAATTTCTCAGAAGAGCATTCTTTTGAAAGACTCAAAGCATGAATAGAATGAAGTTTTCACATAGCTATTTATTATGGTATTTCTTATATAAACTAAAGATTGGTAACAATTGGGAAATCAACACTTGAGTGTTGTCTAGATTAATTCACATTGTGCAATGAAATATAATGCCAATGCAATTCTGGTTCTGCTACAGAGATCTCTAAATTTTTTATGTATTCAAATAAGCACAGGAGTATACCAAATTGGCTTTGTATTTTGCAAATAATGAGGATCACTAAAAAAAACCACATTTGTTTGTTTTTATTATATCTCATTAAAGTTGTACAAGAAAACACAAATTCTAACAAAAATTAGGATTCAAGATATTTCTTGAAAAGGAGTGAAAATATTTTTAAAAATTGGATGTTATAAACAGAAATAGCTATCCAAATTTCTATTGTATGCTTTTAATTTCCATTGTCTGACCACTTGGATGCATTCATATGGTAATTAAACTTGAGCTGACATAAATTAAGATTTCTGTTTAGATATTGTATCTTGAAACTTTCAGTATCCCCTGTCCCTTCTCGCTGAAAACTTTACACCTAGCTGTTAAGAGGTTAATCTTTTATCTGAAGAATAACAGATTCAGAACAAAATGCTGAACATGGATTAACCTTGATTGCTAAATTCATACTGTGCAGTGTTGTATTCCATAATCCCTGCGATGTTATTAAAGTGCTAAAAACATCCATACATAAATAGTGAAACATGAGAAAGGGCTTACAAACTGGAAAGAAGCATATCTATTTTGTGTCCTTTAAAGACATTGCCAGGATAAAGAAATAAAGAAAATGAACCCAAGCTTTCTCAGCAGGATGAGGTTTTAAAAAGAGTACACCAGTGTACACCTCCTGCTAACATTTCAACAAGAGTTCCCATTACGTGTATTGAACTTTTTTTTTATCATGCTTTCACTAACACTGAGGTATTCTTTTTTTTTATTTTATAATTTGATTTAAGTTTACATATCAGCCACGGATTCCCCTGTCCTCCCTCCTGCCTTCCCCCATTCCCATCTTTTCCAGGGCAAGGACTCCCCTGGGGATTGAGTTCAATCTGGTAGATTCAGTCCAGGGAGGTCCAGTCCCCTTCTCCCAGGCTGAGCAAAGTGTCCCTGCATAAACCCCAGGTTCCAAACAGCCAACTCATGTACCAAGGACAGGTTCCAGTCCTACTGCCTGGGGGCCTCCCAAACAGTTCAAGCTAATCAACTGTCTCACTTATCCAGAGGGCCTGATCCAGTTGGGGGCTCCTCAGCTATTGGTTCATAGTTCATGTGTTTCCACTAGTTTGGCTATTTGTCCTTGTTCTTTTTCCAATCTTGGTCTCAACAATTCTCGCTCATACAATCCCTCCTCTTTCTCGCTGATTGGATTCCTGGAGCTCCACCTGGGGCCTGGCCGGGGATCTCTGCATCTGCTTCCATGAGTCATTGGATGAGATTTCTAGCAGGACAGTTAGGGTGTTTGGCCATCCAATCACCAGAGTAGGTCAGTTTGGGCTTTCTCTCGACCATTGCCAGTAGTCTATAGTGGAGGTATCTTTGTGGATTTCTGGGGACCTCTCTAGCACTTTGCTTCTTCCTATTCCCATGGGGTCTTCATTTATCATGGTATCTTTTTCCTTGTTCTCCCTCTCTGTTCTTGATCCAGCTGGGATCTCCCACTCCCCTAAGCTCTCTTTCCCTCGACCCTTGCCCTTCATTAACCGCCCTCACATCCAGTTTGCTCATGTAGATCTCATCCATTTCTCTGTCATTGGGTGATTCCTGTGTCTTTCTTAGGGTCCTGTTTTCTAGGTAGCCTCCCAATACCGAGGTATTCTAATAGAGCATTTGTTGTAATCATGGCTGGTTCCTTATACTATCTTGCACCCTTGAAAACTTCACTGGTGCTGTATGGACTTACAGCTGTAGAAAGTGGAGCACACAGTCAATTTTAATTTTTTTTCCCCACAGAGGAAATCAGCAATGAAATTCCCACATTAGAGGAGCGTTGGGAAGCAATTAATTTGGGAAGTTGTTGATTATGTAGAGGAGAAATTTGAAGGAGTGATTACTTAGCAATTGCTCATTTTAACCCAGGTTAATCATTTGGGATGTCTAGACAGCAGCAGGAGCAGATAAAATTCATTGTGCTTACAGAGTAAGAAAGTTACTCAATGAAAGGTTTTGAAAAGCAAATGAAGAAATGTGTTTATAAAGATGATAAAAACCACTCTAATTAATTAATATGTGTTTTTACAATTATTAAACATTAATTTAAGGTAGTGTGCTCAAGCACATCTATGTAATAACAGCATTTTATTTCCTTCATACAGCTGAAAGAATGATCAATGTGAAAAGTAAGTTTTATTTTCCTATTCATATTCTACTTTTATATGCTATTTCTTAAATAAAAGGATTTGTGAATTCCATCAGTGAAGGCACAATGAATAACATAAGTTGTAAATAAAATGTACAAAATTTAGACTTCACTTATCTGTTTTAACAGATTCATGTGTAATATGTCTTTTAAAGTAATTTATTAGTTTACTGCACTTAATTGATTTAGGAAAAATTGCTTCTCTTTAAACTAGATTAAAATTAACTCAAGATTACTATTTTCTAAATTCAGAATTGAACTGCAATAAGCATCATTCAAATATGTTAGAGTTACTAATGGGATCAATAGTTATTCATTGCAAATGAAGTGATATTATTTACACTTACTGTGCTAGTATTTTAATATGATTCTAATAATCGTTCTTCTTCACCACCACTGAGTATGGTTAGAGCATCTAACCTGTGTGTATAGGCGGTCGGCCTCTTTCATTTTTCCTTTCATATTCTATCTAAGTTTCTTTCAAATATTTTCCTCTAATAAAAAAAGTATCTCAAATATCTTTGTGAATAGCATCACTTAATGTAACAATTTTAAGAGAGCTGTCATACATTTAATAAGTTATCAAATCAATCAGTTACAATCTGTCTAAAACTATTGTACTTGTCTTACCCCAATAATTAACAATATATTCAAATTGTAGGTGAACTTTCACATTCTCAATGAAGAAGACTGGATACTGCATTATATTTTGATCTCAATGAATGAATACAAATTGCTCCTCTGTCTATTTTCAAATATTAAATTAGGAAAATGCAATTATATTTATTTTACTAGCAAAAATACCATAGCAACAAAATTCACTGCCAATAGAATAGCTGAAGAATTTATTGGAGAAGTAAAATATTAAAGAATAAACATATTTTGAATGACAAGATGCTCTCAAAAGCTCAATAAAATAGTAACAAAGGTCTCTTTTGCAATTATTTTTCAACATTTAAAAATAGTAATAGAATTACATTTATTTATAGTTCAATCTAATGAAAATAATTAAGAAGAAAGTTATAATAATTTAGCTGGCTAAATTCTTGTATTTCTAATCTAATTAAAAGTTAAAAAATTAATAAATCATGTAAAATTTGACAGTGTAAATTATTTCTTTAATTACCCTTCTACATACCTGAAGTATTTTATTTTTTACTGTGGTACTTATATATAATGCATAAAACTTATAATTAGTACAAACAATAAAAAAGTGCTCAAAACCCACTGATCATTTAAGAAGAATATTCTTACTCTTTCTCAGACACTTTATAAGACAATTCACAGTTATTGTGTACTTCCACCCAATTCTGAATTGTTATTTACAAAGTATAAATCATTATTACTGATTTGATGGTTTGCATTTAAGCACAACCATGGTCTATGCAGTGTTTCATGATACAAGTATTTGGTTTAGTGTTTATTTTGTTAATTTTCTTCAGTTTAGTGTCTATGGCTTGATGTAGATTGCCCTTTTGTTTGCATCATAAAATGTCCATGAGTCTATGGAGACTGAGGCCCGAACACAATGGTTTGAATCAGAAATGTCTTCCACAGAACGCTTGGTCCCCAGCTGGACTGCTCTTTGGTAAGATTATGTAACCTTTAGGACTAGAGACTTTCTGGTTTCTGTCCCTGCTGTAATGCCCCTCCTACCTTTACAAAATACATCCCTCTATATCCATAAGCATAAATAAACTCATTCATCCTTAAGTTTTTTTTTTATCATATTTTGTTAGTTTTTTTTCTTACTGTTTTTTTTTTTCACAGCAACAGAAAACTAACTCAATAGAAAATACACTCACATATACCAGGTTTTCAATCAAGAACATCAGGAATAGTAAACTTAGTGCTTGGTAAACAAAATAAAAATAGAAGAACTATCAGTAGATACACCAGTCACTATTTCTTAAAAATTCTAGGAACAATTTAGCTGTTTTTGTTTTTGTTGTAATTATTTTCCCCTCCATATTGTCTTAAGACTCATGTGATTGGAATCTCACCTTGATTACTAAGGAATAGGAAGCTTCTGTATTCAGAAAATATTTGAGGTTAAGAAGATGATGTTAGCTGGAATTACTTTCCAAAGTATCATCAATGAACTAGATGTCTCATCTCATATGTTATATAGAGAACCAACACTGTGGTAGATCCTTGTGTGGGTAGTCAAACCATATGTACAACTCTGGATGAGCTTCTGGATGAGTTTCAACTGAGGAATAGGATATGTTCTCTTCTCACACGTTTCTGTAGGAAATTGATGGTAGTCATGGGAACAGAAACCCCTGATACTATTTAAAATCAAAATTACCTAGCTTTACCTATGGAGGTAGGTCTACAGCAAACACTCGTCTTTTTCCATTAAGCTCAGGGGACCCTCATGTAAATAAATCTCTAATGAGACTCATGCTATGATAACTAGATTTTTGGCCTCCACAAAGCTATTCATTAGAAACACAGACAGAATGATACACAAAATGACATATTAAAACTAAACAATTGTATTAATTCAGAGTGAACTATTATATTGAAAAAGCCTAGTCATCCACAATTTTCTACACATTCCACCAACTTAGTATATTCTTAGTATTTCTAATGACTACACAAATTGTAATGGAGATCCCCCCACATTATTTTAAATTAAAATTGAAAGTATTACATTCCCTTGGGATGTTAATCTTCAATATTATTACTGTATTCCATAAAGTCAGTTTCTAAAGCTAACCAAAATGCCTATTCAAGCCTTAGGCATTGGAGATAGCCCATTTCCTATCAGCTGGAACTGAAAAGTGACCCAAGATAAGTCAAAATTGGGATCCTGCTGAAATAGGGAGATAACAATTAATTCATAATCTAAAGATGAATATCAAATCCAGCTACACAGAAATGCAAGCAAAGTGGGCACTCTGTCAAACAAAATCTGAACATTCCTGTCACTGAACAGAGCAACTCTTCAGCACATGTCTCAGCTGAGCCTTCAAAACGACAGGCGTTTCAAATGTACCTGATTTCTCTCCAGAATCCTTTACAAACTGGTGTGAACTACAGCAGTTAAACACAGGGCCAGATCACAAGAATGTAACAGTAACTTTCCAAGTCATAAATGCAAATAACCAAAGTATTCTTGACAAATACAACTAGGTAGAAAAAGTGTTTCCTTTCTCAAGTCATCCACAAGTATTATAGTACTCTTTGCTGTCTCTAGGATGGAGGGAAAGCTCTTGGCGTAAACACATATCCAAGTGGCTACTAGGACTCCCCTTATCCATAGGACCAACTTGCTCAGAGCACTCTCTGGAGACCACATCTCACAAGTGACCATAGACCCTGGGTAGAAATACAACCAGTATCACCTGGGATGCTGGTGCTCTTGTTCACTACTGGTTCACTAAATCTGTTAATAAACACTTAAATACTTGTGTTAGTTTCCAGGCATTCCAAGAGAAATGAGGAAATGGGAATTGACAAAGAAATTGGATATATTTAAAACTTAATCAAAGGACAAGCATCTGATTTGCTTCTCTGTGCCCATGTTCTTACAATTTCTGGGAAACCATCAGACAGAAACCAGACTATATGTAAATTTAATTGTGACCAAGTGTAAATTGTCCTTTCCATGGCAGAAAATGACTAAGATACAGGCTGCCCGCATACTTCTCTATTTTGTCACTGATACTTCAAGTCTGGGCCTGAAGACAGTGGAATAGACATCTGATCTTAGAGGCATATTCTTGAAAAAAAAAAGAGGCTGAGGAATTTTGTAGCTTGGTGGATATAATATCTCCATAATTTCAGGGTTTCCCAAAGATGTTTTGCCACTAACTTTTTATTCCTTTGATAGGTATAAAATGGAATTTCTGTGGAGGAAATCCTTAGGCTCAGAATCCTGCTTATCTACACACCATGAGCAGTACACTTGAAATGGTTAATACAGTTTCATGCTATTTGTATTTTAATACATTGTAAAATTGAAAAGAAAGATAAAGTATTACACACCTTCTTCTTAAACTTTCTCATCTTTTCATGAGGATTTTATAGACATACATTTTTAATCATTTGTCTTTAAAAATTCACGAAGATCTAACTTGAAATGCCAAGTTCAGAAGTAGATAATTTCATACATAGAAGCACTAGCTACCTGTGGGGGTATTGTTTTCCCCAAAATATTGTGTATGCTAATAAACTTATCTGGGGTCAGAGAACAGGACAGCCACAATATTAAACATAGAGGTTAGGCAGTGGTAGCATACGCCTTTAATCCTAGCATTCCAGAGACAGAAATCCCTCTGGATCTCTGTGAGTTCAAGGCCACATTGGAAACGGCCAGGCATGGTGATACACACCTTTAATCCCAGAAAGCCACACCTTTAATCCCAGGGAGTGGTGGTAGAAAGCAGAAACGTATATAAAGCGTGAGGACCAGAAACTAGAGGCCTTTGGCCTGGAGAGGCCTTTGGCCTGGAGAAGCATGTGGCTGGTTAAGCTTTCAGGCTTCTAGCAGCAGTTCAGCTGAGACCCATTCTGGATGAGGGCTCGGGGCATCCATTCTGAGGAAGCAAGACCAGCTGAGGATCCAGCGAGGTGAGGTAGCTGTGGCTGGTTCTGTCTCTCTGACCTTCCAGTGTTCACCCCAATAACTGGCTCAGGTTTGATTTTATTAATAAGAACTTTTAAGACTCATGCTACAGCTACCTCTTCCTCAAGACAGCTAGACTTGCACACAGGACTCTGTGACCCAAGTGGCTTGCCTTTTTAGCATTGTTACTAGAAGAAAATAAAAATTTATGTCCTTCAAAAAAGTTAACTCTCTAACAGTTAACACCATTGTATTCATACATACTTGGTAATTTACATAGTGTATGTAACAATTTTCCATTTGCCTGGCCACAGTAATTTCAATTCTATCTATCTCAATGCCCTAAGAAATTCTTCAAATTTCCTGTCTGACTCCCCCCAAAGATTTTACTACTAAAATTCACATTAAATATTGTCATTCTAAATGCAAATACTGGGGAAAGAATGTCATTATTAAGAAACTATAAGGTATAGAAACCAATTTAATGACAGATTATCTCATTTTTTTCCCATAAATTAGAACATGACCTCAGGATAATGAGGGTGATCATTAGCCTTTGATTATTAAATGAGAATTTAAGAAGTATAATGGGAGGCTAATCAAAACATCAATGACCCACAATGGGAGGCTAATCAAAATATCAATGACCTACAAAAACATTTTAAATTAGAGATTATGAATATGAAATATATCAGGATAATAAAAATCTTAAAATTTTTAAATGATATTTTGTTCTTCTAGAGCTGAAATGGGAAATGCAAAGAGCAAGAAAGTAGATAATGAGACCCATATCAGTTCCTCAATTCATTCAACATTATCGTTTATTCAATTGTTAATTACTAGTTGTAACTAGCTAGACCACTGGTTCTCATCCTTCCTGGTGCTCTTTGTCTCTTCAAATTGTACATTTTTGTATTTTTCCTTTCTCAGCATCCTCCTTTTCATTATAAATCTTCATAAGAGTTAACACTACTAACCACACAACAGAATCTATACTAGGTTTAATTTAGATTTTCTCTGCCAATGGAATTAATCCAAAAATCTTCAATTGCCTCAGCAAACTTTTTGGACAATGGCAAAAAACAGCCACTTTCTCTACCAAAATATTACAAGAGCTATCTCTAGCTAATATACTAAAATACTTACCTCTGAAACCTCCTGAATCTGGATCCCACAGTTCATCAAATTCCACTCAACTCTACTGTTTTCCGTACTCCTACTAATATAGCCAATTAAGCAGCTTTTAAAGCATTTAACTATCTTTCTAATCCACATTCCCAAGACCATATTCCTTCAAACAATAGTATGTTCAGACCTATCACAGCAAAAGCTCTGTCCCTCGTACTAACTTCTATTTTAGTTAGGTTTTCTATTGCTGTGAAGAGACACCATGATCACAGCCACTTTTATAAAGGAAAATATTTAATTTGGGTGGCTTAAATTTTCAGAGGTTTGTTTATTATCATCACGGCTAGAAAGATGGTGGTATGCAGGCAGACATGTTGCTAGAGGAGCTGAGAGTTCTTCATCTTGATCATCAGGCAACAGGAAGTGAACTCTCTACCACCACTGAGCATCCTGAGCAAAGAAGACCTCAAAGCCCACCTCCATAATGACACACTTCTTCCAACAAGGCTATACCTATTCCATCAAAGATATAACTCCTAATAATGCCACTCCCTTTTGGGGCCACTTTCTTTCAATCCACCACAAAAGCAGCTTGGAGAGGGAAGGGCTTATTTCAGCTCACAGTTGTAGTCCATCAGGAACTCAAAGCAGGAACCTATAGGCAGAAACTGAAGAAGAATTAATGGAGAAATGGTGCTTACGGGCTTGTTCCCTTTGGATTGCTCAGGATGCTTTTTTTATAGTACCTAAGATAACCTGCACAGTGGTGGTATTGTCCTCAGTGAACTGGGCCCTCCCACATTAGTCATGAATCTAGAAAATGCTCTGCAGACTACTTACAGTCCATCTGGTGGACAGGTTTTCTCAGTTGGAGTTCTTTTACCCAGATGACTCTAGATTTTGTCAGGTTGACCAAAACAAAACTAAAAAACACCAGAACTCTGGTGATATTATAGTATAGCAATTTTCACACATCAATAGAGAAAGGTGCTAAACAAACTAATTTTTCATGCTGATAATTTCCAATGCGAATCAAACAAGCCAGCTATTATGAATGTTACAGATTTCTGTAGACATATTTGAAAAGATCATAGTGATCTCCGAATGGAAAAATCTAAATAAAAATGTTGGAATATATGTTACTCTATGCATTTGTCATTATTGTTTGTCATCTGGTGAAGACATGGCATTGAAGTAGAAGACTGTGAAAGAAAGTGAGGAATAGAAGAGTTGAGCAAAGCCTAACATTAGAATAAGAGAAAAAGAAGCTGGAGAAAAAAAAGAATGAAAATCTCCTAGGAGAGGCTAACAAAAACCAGTTTTTTTTTGGTACTGTTTAATGCATAAAGACATGCCAATGTGCCCTAAGCAACCTAAAACACAATGTCATACAAAAATACACATCTGAATTACATATTTAGTATGTTAATAAGACACAGGAAGTTGAATGGAGAAATACATGTAACACATATATGCAGAATATCCAGAAAGACAACACTATACAAAACATATGAACACCTACTTTATGTAATAAAAATGGGAATATCCTTTGTGGAGAGGTCCCATAGAGCAGGTAACATTTCTCATCACTCAAGACTGCTTCTTTTTTTCTTGAAGTTTGTATTCTTCCAGTAAATTCTCCCTAAGATTGTAGAATCTCTGTTTAATTATTTTTTCAGGAACACAAGAAACTAAAACACCTCCAGAGGTGTTCAAAGGAATCAAAATATCAGCCAATATTGACATAAAATAAATTGATATGGGTTTTTTCCTGATACATAATAACACTCCTAAAATTCTTGCAATTTCCTGAGAGAATAGTGCAATAATTACATTGTCCAGCCATATACTAAAGTCCTTGGAGCTTCCTTTGTAATTTGAGAAATTTTAGTTCTAATTTGTTGACTTTTTGTGAACCCATAAGATGGCTTCAGCATAGATGCCTGACAAAAGAAAGACTAAATCATGGCTAGATTGTAGGGTGAAAAGGGCCAAGGAAAAACACCTTGATCCTGACTTGAATGTAGGAAAAGGGCTTGAAATCCAACCAGTCCCTGAGTGTGCTTCAGAATCAGACTGCAGAATTCCACCAATCTCTAAGGTCCCTGAGCACATAATCCCACCAATTCCTGAGCTTGCTCCAGAAACTGTCTACAAAAATCTACCAATCCCAAACCACCCTGGAAAGCTTCCCCACCCACCACCCCAAGAAATTCTATATGAGCTCTGTACCTTGTTCAGTTTGCTGCTGCTTCTCATCCTAGAGTCAGCCACCCTCCTGGATTCTTCCTTCCCAATAAATATCTTGAGTGAGGTTTGTTGCACTAGTATTTTGGGGAGGAGTTGAGGGTAAGCTAGCACACTTATTTTCACAAGCATGAAAAGAACAGTTTTTCTTTAGGAAACAATTACTTTTCAGAAGTAAATGATTTTATAAAAAGCAAAAGTGATTAAAAGAGATATGTGGGTCTGAAAGTTCCTGAATTTGCTTCTCTCTCTCCTCTCTCTCTTCTCCTCCCCTCCCCTCTGTCTCTCTGTCTCTGTTTCTCTCTCTCTCTCTCTCTCTCTCTCTCTCTCTCTCTCTCTCTCCCTCTCTCTCCTTCTTTTCTTCTACATCTCTTTGGTTTTTCCCAAATCCCAGTGTGTGTACTATGGATTGTGATTTCTTTATTAATTGTTTTTTTGTATAAAGTACAAATACTTTTTATGTTGTTTTCTAGTCATAGCCTATTTCTGATATTCTAAGAATACTGATTAAAATGTAAAGGAAAGAACAATTTAAAGCATTAATTAACCACATGAAATACCATTAATGTACACACTGATTTCCTCTGTTTGCCACTAAACCACCTTTAAAAAATGCGCTCTAAACCTTCAGGCCGATGTTAAGATACTGAAGAGGGCTGTGGCAAACGCTTATATTATCTTTCCAAAATATCCCACCACTCCTTCCAGCTTAATTGTATTACAGCAGATCAACTGAGTTTGAGTAACTAAAAGTCACAGTCACGACAGTAGAATTTTGAAGAGAATGAGTATTCCTTTCTAAAATTGCCCTGGAATCTTTAATTTGTGTGTGAGAGAAATGAATTGTGAAGTTAAACTCATCATTTTTTTCTGTTTTTTTTTTTTTTTTTCTATAGTTATTGGGACTCAGCCACAGGCTTTATACTTGCTGGTGCTGCTGCCTGTTTTATTTCATTATGTATTTAGAACTGCTTTCTGTTAATTAAAGGCATCTCTCTAAGTATGATTTGCATATTAAAACATCCTGAAAAGTAACATGTTGGCATTCAGAAAAAAAATGTTATTTGCCTGAGGAAAATAGAGTTTCGATTTATCTATTCCTTATATTTAAAGATGCAAGATGCATGTAGTTGTGCACAGTTTTTATTTCAACCTGTTCCCTCATTCCTTATCATTTTAACAACTGCATGTTTTTCTTTCTCCTTCTAATAATTATGAGAGGGTTTTATTTTTCCCTCCACATTACGCCTTTTGTTTCCTATACTAATATGTGGTAAATTTTAATTATGTTGTATTTTTGGTTTCCTTTCCATCTGTCTTAATTACATCCACTTCTTTTTATTTTTGCATCCATCTGCACAATTATCTTGTATTTCTGTCAGAGGATTATACTTCCTTTCCTTAATCAAAGGGAAAAGAAAAAAGCACATAATTACTCAAATTATTTTTGAAATATATAGTACTGTCGTCCATTATGTTCACCTTTTCCTAAATTTTACATTTATTTAATTTTATACCATACTATGTCACCACCATGTGAAGGACACAAGCTAAGTATGTATCTCATTCTTAGATCTTTATCTTCACTTCTCAAAATTAGGCTTCCTGATTCATTGCCATAAATGTCAATGGTCTGTGCATAAATTCTACTCCTGTGTAAACATGTAATTCTACCACATAAAAATGAATCCAAAGTGATAAATTTTTCTTTTGTGGATGAACCTTTTATTTCTAAGGGCTTCAGTCACAAAACAAATACTCTTCTGCATTTGTCTTTGGATATACAATAATATCACAGTCTTTCCTCTAATAAAAATTTGAGAGCAACTGATTTTTATTCTATTTTATTCCCTGTATTATGTTTAAGTAAATTATTTAACTTAGTCTTTGTCCGTGTCTTTGTAGGTACCAAGTTTGTTGTTAATAATTGCAGATCATTATAATTTGTAGATATGGAGTTGCCTAAACCCTAGAGTTAAGGTGGTAGTTTAAACTAGAATCTGTGCACATGAATATTGTAGGTATTCATATACTCTATAATCAATGTTCTCATATCACTTAATAAATGTCTATCATTTATTGTATTAATCTATGTAGAGAGAGTAATGTGGTAAGTTAACAATGCTACAACACTCTATGTAGTTGACTTAGTTCTTAATACTCTGCTTGCTCATCTTTAAATTGAATTGAAGAGTAGCCTTGAAGACATCCTTAAAAACTGAAAATATTCCATATAGATCACTGGTCCTCAACATTCCTAGTACCATGACCCTTAAATACAGTTGTTCATGTGTGGTGACACCCAACCATAAAATTATTTTTGCTGCTACTTCATAACTGTAATTTTGCTAATGTTATGAATCATAATGTAAATATCTGTGTTTTCTGATGGTCTTAGGCAACCTCTGTGAAAGACCATTTGACCCCCAAAAGGGTTATGACTCAGTGCTCGAGAAATTCTGATATAGATGATACATAAAAATACAAGCACATCAGGGAACCTATTTTTACTTCTTTTCACTTTCCCCTACTTAATTATTATAATAATCATCCCAATGAATAATGACTTCAGCCCCAATATGAGCAGACCTATACAACCTACCCCAACTAGAATTTATAACTCTATTGTCGTACACATAACATAATTCTAGATTAACAGAAAAAGGTAACATCACATTGTAAATCTTTCTGACTTCACATTTATAAAAAATATATAAGTTATATAAGTCTCCATAAATTAATTCAACATGATCTTCCTACCATTCTCTAATACTTTAAAGGCAAAGAAATGAAGGAATCAGGAATGTTGGGTTTCTGGGAAGTTATCAAATCTGAATCACATTTCTAGGTTTTAGCTTCATATGTACTACTAATTTTCTAAGTAATCCTGAGCTAAAGTTCCTTGAAAATTGTGTCTCAATGTTTTTCTTATAATCAGAAATGATTGCACCACCTACTTGGTAGATTACTGGGAAGTCAAAGAAAGTAATTGCTGACTCACTGAGCACAGTGTCTGGCATATAGAGTCAGTCTAAGTAGACTGCCATTCTTTCATTCTGAGTATTGTTAATTGTTGACATTATAGGTAAATCTGAGATTTATGCTCATACAGTCAATTCAATATTTCTGTTAAAAGACAATGACAATGTGACTCTCTGTTGATCATACCATTTATTTTTGTTTTCCAGCCAGAGGCAGATTACTCCTACTAATAAGCATTGCCACATTTAGTTATCTTTGGACAATTGCATGGTCAGAAATGTTGATTTGGCTTATTAGATGAATAGGACTAATTTCAAAATCTGCAACTCCATCCAGGAATGTTCTCATTAAGCATCATGAGACAAGATCATGATGGGGAAATCTACAGAGATAACTGAACCAGGCTCATAGGAACTCACAAACTTTACACTGACAACTGTGGAACTCACACGGACTGGGCCCTCTGCATAAGAAAGAGTTGTGTAGTTTAGTTTGATGAGGGGACCCAGGCAGTGGGATTAGGATCTATCCCTGTTGGTACATGAGATGGCTTCTGGAGCCCATTACCTATGATGGGACACCTGGCTCAGCCTTGATGCAGGGTGGAAGGCCATGGTCTGCCTCAACTGAATGTACCAGACTTTGCTAACTCCCCATGGGAACCTCTGTCCTTTTGAAGGAGAGGATGGGGAGTAGGTTGGGGACGGGAAGGCTGGGGGAGAGGGAGGAGGTATGAGAAGGAGATCTGTGGTTGGCATGTAAAATGAAAAGAAAATTTCTTAAATAAAAAAAATCACAGCCGGGCGGTGGTGGCACATGCCTTTAATCCCAGCACTCGGGAGGCAGAGCCAGGCGGATCTCTGTGAGTTCGAGGCCAGCCTAGGCTACCAAGTGAGCTCCAGGAAAGGCGCAAAGCTACACAGAGAAACCCTGTCTCGGAAAAAAAAAATCACAAGATATAGAATTTAAAAGTAAAATGACCTTGGTGATCACCAGCAATTACATTTTATTATTATGGTAAGAATATACGTATATAATATATAGCATCATATTATATTTTATATTATATACATAAGTGTGACTTTCTTCCACAAACTGATCACTTTCTTGGTTATACAACAACAAAAAAATAATAAAGTTTTGAGATTTAGTTGTCAGTATTGTTATTTTTGTCTGAAATTTCATTCCCTGGCTTGCAGTTGGCCATCTTCATAATTATCCTTCATAATATATGCATCAATATCCTAAATTATCTTCCTTTACTGACTAGTCTTAGTGGAAATAAAGTCCACCCAAATGACCTCATTTTAACTTAATTCTCTTAACATTCTCTATTCAAATTATCTAGAATATCAAGTAATAAAGTAGAACATCTGTTCATTAAACAGAGCCATATAAAGTTTAATCTCAAAAATTAATATTGAACTCACATAACTAACTCAAAGTATACAAACTCCATAGGATTTGATTCCTATTCCAAAGCGGGTACTGGAACAAGATCAGGATTTATTCACTTTGCATGGCAGGTTATCTTATGAAGAGTAAATGAGACAATGAAAAAGAAGATAATGAAGAGGATTAGTTAGCTAATTGTAATTGTCTAAATTGGATTCATTTATAGCATGAAACTAATGTCCGCTATATTAGTCACATTAGAAGAAATCCTTAAGAAGTTAGGGAGGGGCGCTGGAGGGAAGGCAAAATGCTTAAGAATACCTGTTACTCTTGTAGAGGATCTGTAACCATTGAAAGCCTAAACCTTGAAATTCAGGAAGATGGCATTTCTAGGGGAGACATGAGGAATCAAAATGGATAGAGTCAATCATATATTTGCCCATCTCTTCCTTATTCAGGCTATTAAAATTGTACAGCACATAATTTCAATCAATTCCATTATTTTAATGCATTCCAGTGAATAGAATTACTCTATAGAACAGTGCCTCCAAGGCTGACACCCTAGACAAAACCAATTTCTTCATAAGTTACTTTTCTGTTTGTTGTGAGAGAATCCTTTGCAAAAGTAATTTAAGGTGGTTCCTTTTGACTCACTGTTTATGGTTGCAGGATCTGGGGGAGCTGGTCACATTGCATCTGCTGTCAAGAAGGGGAGACCTAGATTCTGGTGTCCACCTTCGTTCTCCATTTTGTTTAGTACATGATCCCAGCTCATGTAATGTTGTCTCTAGTATTTAGTATGGGTCTTCCTATCTCAATTAGGCCAACATAAAAACTACCTCACAGACATGCCAATTTGTATGTTTCCAAGAGATTCAAGATTGTCCCTTCATGTTGGCAATTAAGATAATCAGCACAAACCCATGCCTTTTGAACTTGATATTAAATCATATCACTTAATTGTTTCATCACTATTTGAAAGTCAAAATTATTTCTGAAACTGAAAGTAATCTCTTTATTGTGTGCCCCTACACTAACAAAAATACTCTGTGACCTATTTTTGATGAACCATGGGACAGAGAAATGTTTCCATTCCAAAAGGGATAAAAGTAGCTTCAGCAAAGAAAGATTTGACCAAAGACTAAAACTCAGCAAAGCAAATACCAACTCCTGTAGTTCTTGTCTGTTACAGAACTTAGGGTGGAATTCTGGACTCCAAATAGCTTGAGAAGACTGGACATTTCAGTTCTTCAGACTGCAGCACATAGCTTCCCTTTATATATTTAATTTTCCCTACGAAACAAATCAGTCTATTGCTTCTATGTTCAATCTTACTCAGCTTTCAGGGACATGGGCAACATGAAACCATATTATTTGTCAAAATTTAACATAGGTGTTCTCTAGCCCAGCTCAGGATACAGCCTTTCTCCTACTCTGAAACCTCATGAACTAGGTCTTTACTTTCCATATGTCACTAAGCATTCTCTTCTTTCAAATTTCCACCAAACTATCTCAATACACGCTGGTTGTTTCATTCTTGTATTTTTTTCCTACCACAATCTTGAAATGCTTCCAAATTCCTCTCACAAATCAGTTCCAAATGCATCAGAAACATACAGTCAAAGCACACCAAAAGCTCCTCCAGTCATGATACTGATTTCCTGTATTAGTTGCTTATTTCTGTGAGAAGATTCCTGAAAAGGAGGCCTAAGGGTGGAAAGGTTATTCTTGGCTCACAGGTACAGACCTTCAAACAGGAGGACAATCATGGTAAAAGAAATGAGGCAGATGGTCATATTGCATCCACTGTAGCTGGCAAATTTCTCTCCAGTTCCTACCAAGTCCCACCAGTCCCAGAGCCCACTTATAAAATAAACACACAGACTCTTCAGAATCTGGATTATGTTGTCTTTGATATTCGTAACTAAAGAAAAACATTTGGTTGTAAAAGCTGTTGAGTTATGCCAAAATGTATATTTTAAAGGTACCTTGACTTCAAAATTTGGATATAAGGATATATTGCTTTGGAAAAGAGGCTCTGCTTTTGTTTCCACAGAAAGCCAGAGGCTATGGATTTGTTCCAGATCAAGATACATCAGGTTTGACCAGCCAAGACCCCCTGAAAGGTCTCCAATGACACCATGGCCCAGATGATCCAACATCCAGTACGGTTTCAGGCAACTGGCTCAGATGATACACCCTCACAGACTACTCCATAATCCTCAAATTTTCTTTGTGTCCCCATAAGATACAGTGCCCCCTTCCAGCAGGAAGTAGTAAGAAAAGCTACGCCCAAATTCTCAAATGTACCAAGCTGACTTTGGAGATAGAATCAGCTCACTCCCTCTCTAAACCCAGACATATTGCTTAAAAAAAAAAAAAAGAAAAAAAAAAGGTTAAGAGATTCTTGTGTCCCAAATCAAAAGAGCCCTCTGGTGTGGGACAGAAAAAAAAAACAATATTTTTATTTAAAACAGGTTGATTATAAATATAATCTCTTTTTAAAGAAGAAAAGGGGATATGATATAGATATGATAGGATAAAAGGGTAAATTGCTGAATCTATTTTAAAGAACAACTTGTTTAAAATGTTTTACATTGATATAGATTTTAGTTTATTGATACAAATTTAAAGTTAATTTTGTTATACTGTGTGTATATTTCTACTCTTGTTTAAGGTATTATGTTTGTACAACTCATTTAAAATTGTAATGCATAATTAAGAAATAGATTAATAATTAGTCATCTATGATAATCATACTTATAGCCAAGTTAGTTAAGTCTTCTAGGTATACATAGATATATTTCAGATAGATAAGTAATCTTCAAATACTTCAAAGACCTACAGAATATGGCATTTAAAATATTTTAAAAAATTTAGACTTTCTGGACAGTGAGACATATCTGCTCCTGACATCACCGGATTTACTTCAGAGAGAAGGATGGGCATCGAAGACACCTTGGCAAAAATAGCCATTTGGGCAAGAAACTGTTCTTGCCTGGACTGCTTGATTGACTAGACATACAAGACCCATAGAAAGATGACCACTAAACTTTGCTTGACAAAATGGTCCTTCAGGTTCCTGCTTGGCAGAGAAAAATGCCAGACATTCTACAGGACACTGAGAAAAATGACCAAGAGACTCTAGCCCTATGGGCTGAAGACAGATGCCCCAACTTTACAAAGTAACATGAGGTGACTGTCCAGGCTGTCAGCTGTCTCTGTCTACCCTGCAAGACTCCCGAAAGTTGCTTGCATCCTCCCATTTCTCAGGTAATATTATATCCTTCTGATGTCTTTGATGTAGTTGAAGCTAGATAGTTACAATTTTCTTTAGTTATGATAAAAGATAATTTAGATATAAAACCTTAAACTCACAAATATAAGATAGATAGGATATCTTATTTAATATTGTAATTGTAATTCTTGCTCGATAATTGTTTTGTTATATGTAATTTTACTATGTTAAAGTTAAAACCTTCGTTTTTGAAAAAGAAGAAAAGGGAAAGTGCTGTGGATATCTGTTGCTATCAGCTCCCAAGTCCCGCCAGTCTCCGAGCTCCCAAGTCCCGCCAGTCTCTGAGCCCACTTATAAAATAAACACACAGACGCTTACATTATTTAAACTGCTTGGCCATTAGCTCAGGCCTATCATTGTCTAGCTCTTACTCTTATATTTAGCCCATTTCTATTAATCTCTACTTTGCCATGTGGCTCGTGGCTTACCGGTACTTTACATCTTCCTTCTCCTCCTGCGGCTCCAGCCAGTCCTCCTCTACCTTCCTGTTCCCTCAATTCTCC
>CABHPH010139724.1:0-14135 GCA_902168325.1 Peromyscus nudipes
GCCTCTCAAATGTTGGAATGACAGGCATGGGCTTCTTTTTTTTATTTTTATTTATTTTATTTTATTTTATTTTATTTTATTTTATTTTATTTTATTTTATTTTATTTTATTTTATTTTATTTTAAGGCATGGGCTTCTAATACCCAACTGCTTGCTCAGGCCACATACACCAGTCCGTCTCTGTTCATGCTATTGAAAACCTGTCACCAGACCATAAGGCAATCTATTGGAATAAATTTCTGTGTTAGAAAGAACTGGCCTGGAGGATGGAGAGACGGCTCAGCAGTTAAGAGTACAGGCTACTCTTTCAGAAGACGTGGGTTCAGTTCCCAGCACCCACAGGGTAGCTCACAACCAGCCACAACTTCAGTTCCAGGAGATCTGGTACCCTCTTCTGAGCTCTGCAGGCACCAGGCACACATGTGGTACACAGACAAACCACACAGGCAAAACACTCATACACCTAAAATAAAATTTAAAAAATCTAAAAAGAAAGAGGAAAAGAAAGGACTATCCTGAATCCTGCTATCAACTCCATCAAGTTTCCTCATCAGAACAAAGAACACCCCTAACCCCAGTTCACAGGCTCATGGTGAGCATCAGATGCTATGGTCGGTATATGGAGACCTTCAGCAATCTCTGTGTGCTTACTGTTGGGGGTCCCAGTACTGCAGACGGAACATCGATTCCTGAGACTGCACCCAAAGACAAGCGGGGGGGCTGACAAAATTGCCTCTCAGCGTCTGTCTGACCTCTCCCCAACTTCTCTACAAATATCATTCTACTTTAGAATATGGTTGAGCCAAGAAAACTCACTCATACTAAAGTGTTCAAGAATGGAAAGGACTGCCTGTTGCCTTTCCGGAAGTGTCTTATATTAAAAAGAAATACCTACTGGCTCAACTGAGAAAAGAAAATGTAGCACTTTGCCACACACACATCTCAGTGGTAGAACACTTTCCTGCCACATGTGAGGTACTAGGTCCCGTTGTCCCTATATAAGTTAATTAATTTTTAATTAATTAAAAATCTCTTTCTTTGAGATAGGGTATCTCACTTTATGGCCCGAACTTCTGTCCTGAAACTCACTGTGTATCCCAAGCTGACCTCAAATCTGAAGTAATCCTCCTGCCTCAACCTCCCGAGTGCTCAGTTACAGGCAAGAACCACTGCACTAGCCAGTTTTTCGGTTTGTTTTAAATAGAGATATGGAAAAATTCCAAACACTAGCCATGCATAATGGCACATTTCTGCAATCCCAGCACTTAGAGGGCAGAGGTAGGAGGATTGTCACAAATTCGAGGCTAACCTGGTCTACATAGTGAGTTGCAGGTTAGCTCAGGCTGTATAGTAAGATCTTGACTCAAAAACACCCAAACATTGTGGCTCTGTTGGTGGAATGCTTGTCCAGCAGGCTTGATCCTCAGCACTGCACAAACCAAGTGTGGGAGCACACACCTGTAATCCCAGCCCTTAGCTGAGAGACAGGAGAGTTGGGAGTTCCAGACCAATCTTAGTTACATGAGACCCTTCCTCAGCTGAAAACAAACTGAAAGTTATCCAGGGTTGAGATTTCCTTCGAGGGCCTTCAGGACTTTTTGAGGGTGACGCCACGTTCCCTGTTTTCACTGTGGTAGCTATTGTACAACTGTATCCAATTCTCAAACTCAACAAATTGGGCTGGAGATATGGCTTAGTGGTTAAGAGTACTAGCTACACTTCCAGAGGACCCGGGTTCTATTTCTAGTACTCACATGACAACTTATGAGAATTGACTCTCTCCTATTATGTTGGCTCCGGGTATTGAACTCCGGTTGCCGGGTTTGGCCGCAAGCACCTTGAACAGACAAGCCATCTCACCAACCCCCAGGAGTTTTCTCTATTGTTTCCCAGTTAAGGTGGTGGCACCAGCTCAGCTGAGCTGGATGGGGGGACACTTCCATGGTGAAACGGGCGTCTGGTGGCACAGATGTTAGGGTACAGAAATTGAAGCTGGGCATGGTGGCTTACGTCTGGATGCCAGCACGTGGAAGACTGAGGCACAAAGGTCTTGAGTTGGAGACCAACCTAGAGTAGGTGGCAAGGCCCTGCTTGAGAAGAGAAAGAGAGGCCCGAGGGGTGGGAGGGGAGTGGCGAACACCTTTAATCCCAGCACTCGGGAGGCAGAGCCAGGCGGATCTCTGTGAGTTCAAGGCCAGAGCGAGATCCAGGACAGGCAACAAAACTACATGGGGAGAGAGAGAGAGAGAGAGAGAGGAGGTGAGTGGGAGGGACGGGAATAAATTAACATGAATTTTCCAACCCTTAGAGAAGTTTGGAATTAATCAATTGTCGTTTCTTCAAAGAGGGAAAGAGGAGGGAAGCGTTGAGTGAGGACAAACTGCGCACCAGGTCCGTTCGCAGAGCAGTAGAACTAAGGAAGGCTAATTGTGCATTCTCTCCGCACACTTGTACAACTCCTGCTGTGTGCCACGCACAGGTAGTGTGTCCCATGAAACATGCCGCGAATGAAAGGGTTGCCTCACGTCAGCCAAACGATTGCCTCACAGTGCCCTTCTGTGAGAAACGCATAGTGTAGCCACTTCATGACATTTCTTCCTTTGGTGGCTAAGTCTATGTGTGGGTGGGAATCCCAGAAACAGCCAAAAGGGCTGGGTTGGCCTCCCAGAGGGGATAGCATCAGAGGGCCCCTCACTCTGTTCTCCGATCCCTGAGCAATGTTTGAGTCCAGTTCTGTCCGCCTCCCAGCGGCACCCGTGGACACGGGATCCTGTCTGATTAAGTGACTAATTCCAAGAACAACACAGACCCAAGCAGAGTGAAACTCCTGTGGGGACTCTGGGCCAGTAAAACACCTCAGGCCCCTTGGAGGACACCCTGTGGTGGCACTACCCAAGCCACCCTGTCCCGGGCTGGCAGGCAGCAGAACAAGGATGCTTTTGGGTTATGAATTCACCTGCCAGCCTTTTCCTTATTTCTCTTGAGGTACCCCAAACCACTGAAACACCTTTTTAAGAAGCTGATGGGTGTGGCCTTGGAAGAAATCAATGTAAACAGCCTCCCCATCCCCCCACTCCCCCACCCCGCAAAGGAGCTCTGGAAAGAGAAGGCCAAGCTAAACAGGAGATCCCAGGTACTCCAGCCTGACTGTGGTTTCCCGTAATGAGCGGTGCCCTGAGAAAGAACTTAGGAACCGAGACCTGTGGGAATCTCATTTCCATGACAGACAAGGAGATGTCCTCCCACAAAACTGCCGAGCTGGGCAGGCGTTTGCACTTGCTTAAGCATATATGCATGTGCATGAGGAAAACGTCAAGCATTATAGTTGTCAGACGAAAGCTGGAGCGTTTAGGTTGGCATAGCTGTCTGTCCGTCTGTCTTTTGAGATGAGGTCTTACCAAATAGCCTTGACTGGCCTAGACTGCGATCTGCAGATCAGATTGATCCTCCTGCCTCAGCCTCCCCAGTACTGGAATTATAGTCTTGTGCCTTTTTCTTGTTTTGCTTTTAATTACATTTATTTACTTACTTTTCTTGGTTTGCTTTTTGTTTGTTTGTTTTGTTTTGTTTTGAGACAGGGTCTCTCTACATAGCCCTGGCTGTCCTGGAACTCACTAGGTAGACCAGGCTGGCCTTGAACTCACAGAGATCCACCTGCCTCTGCCTCCCAGGTGCTGTGATTAAAGGTGTGTGTCACCATGCCGAACTTTTTTTTATTTACTTATTTATTATGTGTATGTATGTTTTGCTTGCATGTGTGTCTCTGCATCATATGAGTGCCTGGTGCCCTCGGAGGCTAAAAGGAGACAGATCCCCTTGACCTGGAGTTACAGACTATTGTGAGCAGCCGTGTGTGTGTGTGTGTGTGTGTGTGTGTGTGTGTGTGTGTGTGCTCATCCGCCTAGCCAGTAGCACGCATACATTCTATAGAAAAGACTGAGCAAGGACAGGAATATGTAGATTAGCTGGGAGAAAATCTCTCCCCCTCGGGCAGTTTAATTTCTGCTTTGGCAGTCCTTACCCTTAACCTCACCCAGGGATGGGATTTAATTACTTAGGGTTCCTACTGATAGTAAAACGGTGCTGGTTGGTGGTTCTGGTTACCAGCAGAAAAGTCACGGTCCACGGCCATGACTACCAGAGTTAGAAAGAGCTTTATTAGAAAAAAGGAGGGGATAGGAGGGGAGCCAGGCCTGGGGGAAGGAGCAGAGCAGAGAGGAAACACAGAAAGAGAGTGTGGGGCATCTGGCTTTTTAAGGTGGGGATTCTGTGACCACGCGGCTGGTACATAGTCACTGGCGCCAGCTGATGACGTAAGATGCTGCGCATGTACAGGATCCTAACACCTACTACCTTGCTACAATGTGATGGTATCTTGAGGCAAAGCCATTAGGAGTCACTGGGTTCAGATGGGGTCACAGGACAGGGTTTCATGATGGCACTGGTGTCTTCATAAGAGTAGACACCAAAGGCTGGATATAGCTCAATTGGTAGGGTGCTTGCCTGGCAGGCACAAAACCCTGTTTTGTCCCCCAGCACCGCATAAATGGGTTGTGGTGGCACACTATGCTACTATGGACTGAATTGTACACCACTCCCCACATATTCATATGTTGAAGTCTAGCACTCAGAGGATGCACAAGGATCAGGAGTTCCAGGCCAGCCTGGACTACTTGAGACCCTGTCACAAAAAAACAAGTAACAACAACAACAAACAGGAATGAATATGATCAAAATGTACTACATACATATACAAAAATACCACAATGAGACACATTAGTATGCATAACTAACATACTAATAAAAAAAATTTTTTAGTAGGCATTTGATGTTTGGGGAGAAATCAATAAAATTCCCCAGTGGATTGCAAAAAGAAAAAGCAAAGAAGAGATATGTATGTTTTTTTTTAAGATTTATTTTTAATTATATGTATTTGTGTCTGTGTGAGGGAATGTGCATGTGTGAGTACAGGTGGCTTCAGAGTCCAGAAGAGGACATTGGGTCCCCTGGAGCTGGAGTTACAGGTGTTATGAGCTACCCACACCAGTGGGAACTGAACTTAGTAGTTAGTGTGCAATCCTCATGGCTAGGTCGTCTCTCCAGCCCCAACATAGAGATTTTAAATTTTCTTTTTATTACATTTTTATTTATTGTGTGTGTGCACATGTGCCATGGCATGCCTATGGAGGTCAAAGAACAATTCAGGAATCCCTTCTCTTCTACCAGGTGGGTCCAGGGAATTGAACTCAGCCTTGGTGGAAAGCACCTTTACCCACTGAGATATCTTGCCAGACTTGTATATTGTATACAGCTTTTAATGTTAGTGTTATACACTCTTCAAGTGGCATGAAGTATGCAGTGGTGGTGTGGTGGTGTTGTATTCCCCAAAATATTGTGCACCCTAATAAATTTATCTGGGGGTCAGAGAACAGACAGCCAGTAGATACAAAGACTAGAAAATGGTGGCACTCACGCCTTTAATCCTAGCATTCCAGAGACAGAAATCCCTCTGGATCTCTGTGAGTTCAAGGCCTCATTGGAAACAGCCAGGCATGGTGACACATGCCTTTAATCCCAGAAAGCGAGCCTTTAATCCCAGGGAGTGGTGGTACAAGGCAGAAAGGTATATAAGGCGTGAAGACCAGAAACTAGAAGCATTTGGCTGGTTAAGCATTTGACTGGTTAAGCTTTCAGGCTTCTAGCAGCACATTTCAGCTGAGAGCCATTGGGATGAGGACACAGAAGCTTCCAGTCTGAGGAAACAAGATCAGCTGAGGAACTGGCGAGGTGAGGAAGCTGTGGCTTTTTCTGGTTCTCTGACCTTCCAGCATTTACCCCAATACCTGGCTCAGGTTTGATTTTATTAATAAGACTCTCTACGATTCCTGCTACAGTAGTGATGTATCAGACAAGAGTGAGAAAGACAGAGTCAGCCCTGGAGAGTAAATATTTCCCTAGTTTTGGCATTTTGTGAGAAGCTTATTCTTTTTACAAAAGAAGAAAATTATTTTTTAAATGATAATCTTTTTCTTTTCACTGAAATGTACCATAACAATATACATGAGAAAGAATAACCAGTTTAGTGTGTTTTTTTTTAAGTTTATGTTTGTGTGTGTGTGTGTGCGTGTGCGTGTGCGTGTGCGTGTGTGTGTGTGTGTGTGTGTGTGTGTGTGTGTGTGTGTGCATGAGTGCAGGTATCTGGGGAGGAGACAGCCATCAGATGTCCTGGAGCAGAAGTTACATGGTTCTGGGAACTGAACTCAGGTCCTCAGAAAATCCAGCCAGCACTATTAACCGATTGGCCATCATTCCAGCTCCAAGAATAGTGTTTTGTCTAAACCAGTTTAGTTTCTATTAAGTGACAATGACACTGGGTAGCCAGAATTTTTGGTTTCCCAAAAGACTTAAAGTTGTGCCTTATTATTTATCAGGTCAAAAACTCTACGAAGTGCCCGTTCACTGTCTTCACTCTAGTTTCGGTAGTTTTTGTTTGTTTATTTGGTTTTTGGTTGGTTGGTTGGTTTGGTTTGGATTTTGAGACAGGGCTTCATATAGCCCAGGCTGGCCTTAAACTTGCTACATAGTCTAGGCCGCCAAGCTTGCCTCAAACTGGTGGCGATCCTCTTGTCTCCCAAGTGCTGGGGTTTTAGGCACGAGCCCACCAGCCCAGCTACAGGACCTCAGGGCAGACATAACCACTAGGAGATGCTACTGTGACCACCAGGCCAGCTACAGGACCTCAGGGCAGACATAACCACTAGGAGATGCTACTGTGACCACCAGCCCAGCTACAGGACCTCAGGGCAGACATAACCACTAGAAGATGCTACTGTGACCACCAGGCCCAGCCCCTCAACACAGCCACGCCATCTTCCTCTGCATCCTTCTGTCCCCTGGGAGATCATCTGGCCCACCTGTGACTGACTCTACAGGATTTAGGTGGCTGTGCCCTCTGCCACGTTCTCTCTGGAGAACTCAGTGGCCTCCCAGGCCCTGCCCTGCTGAGCTCCTCATAGCTGGCAATGCCCGGGGCTCACTCCTGGTCTGTTTCCTAGACTGTTGGGTTTGGCAGCGTTGAAGCTCCTCCTGGAACTTCTCTTTCCCAAGTGAAAATAGCTGGCACAGTGACCTCACCGGGGCCAGGCTGGCATCTCAGCCAAAGCCTCCACCCACGGCTTGTTTTCCATCGTTTGTGTGTGCGGGGTTACTCAGTTCCTCTGTGCTCTACCACACAGGGCAAAGCTCTCTAATATTGTCTTGATTTTGTGTTGACCATGGACAAGGCCTCATTTCTTGGGGTCTAGAAGCCATTTCAGGTGAACTGTCCGTAACAACCTGGGAAAGACATGCTCGTAGAATTGCAGTCCAGCCACTCCCTGTGTGCCCTCCCAGGTATTCTCTGTCCTCTGAACACCTGCCATCTCTAACCTGCCTCCTCGTCTTTATCCCAGAAATACGTTACCTAGTTTATATATTGACACCTCCTCCCCTCCTCTCCTTCCTCCTCTTCCTCCCCTTCCTCCCCTTCCTCCTCTTCCTCCTCCTGATCCTCCTCCTCCTCCAGGATAAGCAACAATTTATTCTGGAGCTAAATGTGAGTGGCCATGGTCCAAGAACAAATACATTTTCATGATACACTAAGTGCCCTCTCTCTTTCTTTCCCTGGTGGTTTCATATAGCCCACACTGGGCTTCAACTTGCTATACAGCTGAGGATGACCTTCAACTCCTGATGATCCTGCATCTCCCTCCCCAGAGCTAGATTACAGGCCTGCACCACTACATCCGGTTTTATGCAGTGCTAGAAACCAAATTCAGGCTTCCTCATTGTTAAGCAAGCACTCCACCAATTGAGAAACATTCCCAGGTGTTTTATTTATTTATTTGTTTGCTTATTTGTTTGTTTGTTTATTTATTTATTTATTTATGTGCATTGGTGGTTTTTTCTTTCTTTTTTCTTTTTTTTCCACTTTTTTAAATTTATTTTTCTATTATCAGCTTGATACAGTATAAATTCTTTTCCTAATAGTGAAATGTTTGATTGAGGCTTGCCCAGTAATTTAGTAAAACCAAAACTTATTATAAGCCACAGTCATTCTAGGGTCCCCTCTGCTATGTAGCCTCCCTGGTTCTGTGGGTTGCAGTCTGATTGTCCTTTGCTTTATATCTAGAATCCACTTATGAGTGAGTACATACCATGTTTGTCCTTCTGGGTCTGGGTTACCTCACTCAGAATGATATTTTCTAGTTCCATCCATTTGCCTGCAAATTTCATGCTGTCATTGTTTTTCTCTGCTGAGTAGTACTCCATTGTGTATATGTACCACATTTTTTTTAATCTATTCTTCAGTTGACGGGCATCTAGGTTATTTCCAGGTTCTGGCTATTACAAATAGTGCTGCTATGAACATAGTTGAGCATGTATCTTTATGGTATGAATCAGCATTCCTTGGGTATATGCCCAAGAGTAGTATGGCTGGATCTTGAGGTAGATTAATTCCCAATTTTCTGAGAAACCACCATACTGATTTCCACAGTGGTTGTACATGTTTGCATTCCCAGCAACAGTGGAGGAGTGTTCCCTTTGCTCCACATCCTCTCCAACATTGACTGTCATTAGTATTTTTGATCATAGCCATTCTGACAGGTGTAAGGTGGTATCTCAGAGTCGTTTTGATTTGCATTTCTCTGATGATTAAGGATGTTGAGCATTTCTTTAAATGTCTTTCAGCCATTTGTGATTCTTCTTTTGAGAATTCTCTGTTTAGCTCTTCAGCCCATTTTTTAATTGGATTGTTTAGTGTTTTTGAGTTCTTTATATACTTTGGAGATCAGTCCTCTGTCAGATGTGGGGTTGGTGAAGGTCTTTTCCCATTCTGTAGGCTGTCTTTTTGTATTATTGACCATGTCCTTTGCTCTTACAAAAGCTTCTCAGTTTCAGGAGGTCCCATTTATTAATTGTCGCTCTCAGTGTCTGTGCTACTGGTTTTATATTTAGGAAGAGGTCTCCTGTGCCAATTTGTTCCAAACTACTTCCTACTTTCTCTTCTATGAAGTTCAGTGTAACTGGATTTATGTTGAGGTCTTTGATCCACTTGGACTTGAGTTTTGTGCATGGTGACAGATATGGATCTATTTGTGATCTTTTACATGTTGACATCCAGTTATGCCAGCACCATTTGTTGAAGATACTTTCTTTTTTCCATGGTACAGTTTTGGCTTCTTTGTCAAAAATCAAATGTTCATATGTGTGTGGATTAATGTCAGGGTCTTCAATTCAATTCCATTGGTCTGTACGTCTGTTTTTATGCCAGTACCAAGCTGTTTTTATTACTATAGCTCTATAGTAGAGCTTGAGGTCTGGGATGGTGATGCCTCCAGAGGTTGCTTTATTATACAGGATTCTTTTAGCTATACTGGTTTTTTTGTTTTTCCAAGTATTGTTCTTTCCAAGTCTATGAAGAATTGTGTTGGGATTTTGATGGGGATTGCATTGAATCTGTAGATTGCTTTTGGTAAGATTGCCATTTTAATATGTTAATCCTACCTATCCATGAGCATGGGAGATCCTTCCATTTTCTGATATCTTCTTCAATTTCTTTCTTTAGAGATTTAAAGTTCTTATCAAAAAGGTCCTTCACTTGTTTAGTTAGTGTTACCCCAAGGTATTTTATATTATTTGTGGCTATTGTAAAGGGTGATGTTTCTCTGACTTCTTTCTCAGCCCTTTTATCATTTGTGTATAGGAGGGCTACTGATTTTTTTGAGTTGATCTTGTATCCTGCCACTTTACTGAATGAGTTTATCAACTGTAGGAGTTCTCTGGTAGAATTTTTGGGGTCAGTATGTATACTATCATATCATCATGCATTGGTGTTTTTCCTGTATGTATGTCTGTGTGAGGGTGTCAGATACCCTGGACTGGAGTTACAGACAGTTGTGAGCAGCCATATGGTTGCTGGGAATTGAACCTGTGTCCTCTGAAGAGTAAACAGTGCTCTTAACTGCTGAGCCATCTCTCCAGCCCATATTTTTTAAGTTACTATTATTGTTTTTGCTAGATTGATACAGGTTCTTACACTGTAGCCCAGGCTAGCCTGAGCCAATGGCAATCCTCCTATCTCAACCTTCCAAACTCTAGGATTATAAGCATGCACCTGCAGGGTACTTCACTAGATTCATTGTCTGAGTCGACTGTTTCCTGGTAATAGGAAACAGAAGTCAGGTGTGGTGACACACACCTATGACCTCAGCAGTCTGGAGACTGAGGCAGGAGGATCTCCTCAAGTTCAGTGCTTGGCTACATAGTAAATTTTAGGCCAAACTTGGTTACATAGCAAAATCCTGCCTCAAAAAGAAGAGTAGGAGGGACAGGAAGTAGTGAAGAAGAAGAAATGGCTGAAGGACAACATAGAGCGAGGGTTTGTTTTGACAAGGACTTGTTTGGGGTTTGATTTATTAATCTATATCTTTGATCTGTGGAAATTAAACCCAGGGCTTCACATTCACAGTAGCCAAATGCTCCTCCACTGAGGTCCACCCACAGCCCCGCAGCATGATTTATGAGACATCGTCAGTTAAGTGGCTTAACTCCTGGATACTATTTGGAGGTGAAGAGTTGAGACAGATGGTCTCTCTTTGTGGTGATATAATGTATACCCTAATAAATTTGCCTGAAAGATGAGACAGACAAAGTAACAAGCCATGTCTTACCTCTAGGACTCCTCAGCCTGAAAAAACTTTAGTTCCTATCTCCTTACGCCTTATATATCTTTCTCCACCCAGCCATTACTTCCCAGGATTAATGGCATGTGTGCTTCCCAAGCAAGGGCATGAGATCTCAAGTGCCGGGATTAAAGGTATGTGCCACCACTGCCTGGCTCTGTTTCCCTCCTAGACTGAGTCAATCTCATGTAGTCCAGGGTAGCTTTGAACTCACAGAGATCCAGACAGATCTCTGCCTCCCGAGTGCCAGGATTAAAGGTGTGTGCCACCTCTGCCTGGCCTCTATGTTTAATCTAGTGGCTGGCTCTGTCCTCTGATCTTCAGGCAAATTTTATTAGGGTACACAATATATCACCACATCTCTTCTCTTTCCTTCCCTTCCCTTCCCTTCCGGCCATACAAAGATTGTAGCTCCCAAAGCCTCCCAAACTCCAGAGATCATGGAAAGTGTGTGTACTTGACATTTTTTCAGAGGGAAAATTCCATAGCTCAGATTTACCAGTGATTCAGAAAGACTGCTTCACAGATGTGTGCTGTGAGATAAGCCCACATATGGCAAGGCACTTAAAATATATATATATATATACAAATACAAATGGAAGTAATTTATAAGCATGGAAGAGAAAGAGAGAGTCCTCTTTTTCTGTACCATCTGTCACCTAAGCATGCTGAACTGGTGTGGAAAGGAAAGAGCTTTTGACCACTGGCTTTTACCTTCTGGTCCCCTCTGGTCACTACCACGGAGTGGTTATCTAAGTTTACCCTCAGGCATTTTGCCAATCAGAAAGGCCCAGCAAGTGATCAGCCTTTGCCTAACCGGGGCCATTGGTGTTCACTGTCACTCCTGTATGTGAGTTGCTTGACTTGTTCCCTCGGCTACATGACCCTCAGGATTAATGGGGTGTTGTTGTTGTTGCTGCTGTTTGTTTGTTTGTTTGGGGAGGACTGGGGTTTTTTGGGGGGGGTTGGTTTTGGTTTTGTTTTGAGACAAGGTCTCACTCTGCAGCCCAGGTTGACCTGGCACTCACTATGTATACCAGGCTAGTCTTGAACTCACAGACATCCCCCTGCTGCTTCTGCCCCCCAAGTGCTCAGATTATGGTACACCATGCCCGGCTGTCTTTATATTTACTTACTTATTTACTTTGAAACAGGTTCTCACATAGTCCAAGCTGACTTTCAACTCTCAACGTAGCCAACAATGACTTTGACCTTCTGTCTCCTGTTTCTGCCTAAGCAGTGCTGGAATTGTGGGCATGTGCCACCATGTGCCACCATGAGCCACCATGAGCCACCATGAGCCACCATGAGCCACCATGTGCCACCATGCTCGGTTTATACAGTGGTGGAGATGGAAACCAGGGTTTAGGGCATGCTGGCAAGCAAGCACTCTTCTGAGCTACATCTCCAGCCCCAAGGGACATCATTTTAATTACACACACACCCCTATAGAATTTAGGCAACACTCAGCTTAGCCACCTGTTCATTCATTCACGTATTGAGTGAGCAGCCACCTTCTTCCCAGAGGTCGGGCTCTGCTCTGGAGTGGAGGGTGTAAGTATGTCCCCTGTCCTTAAGGCCCTCACCAGCTCCTGGGAGAGAAAGATGCAAAAGCACATGATTAGAACAGTAAGTAAACGAAGAGAAGTGGAGAACCTGGGGATTCACAAGAGAGAGGGTGATTTCTTCTCCTGGGATGAAGATGGCAGGGGAGATTTTAAAGTAGACATGATGACCTTCCCTCTGCCTTTCCTTCCTTTGTGCATTCACTCACCAAACCCTAATCCCACACCTTCTCAAACTAAACACTAACTTCTCTTTGTCTGCTACACTTCGCAGGTGCCATCATAGATAGACAGCCAAATTGCAAGTGGGTGTGGCCTGCTCCTCTGCAGAATGAAGCTGCTTTGCATTGCAAACACTGGCTACACTCTTGAGGAACAGCAGGGGGTCTGTGAGCCTGGGAAGTTTACGAGAAAAGCTAGTCAAATGAAAACCAGCCTCTGGAGGAATTTGATCACCGGTGTTTCTCCAGCCCCTTGCTGTCCTCAGATGCCTGGCCTAAACATTACTAAGGGTCCTGTTCTAAAGTGTCCATGCTGAGCCTGGTGTGGGAGCTCATGCCTATAATCCTAGCACTTGGGAAGCTGAGGCAGGATGGCAGTCCAGAGTTTAAGGCAAGCCTGGGCTACATTCGCCTAGCCATTAGGCTATTAGCTAATTGTGCTATGTCGAGGGAGCCCAGAAAACAAGTGCCAATGAGGGGAGGGTACTGCAACCAGGGAGGGCAATGGAAGAAACTTAGCCCAGCTGGTTGACAGTGTAGCCTTGAGACACAGCCCGTGAGGTGGGATTGGTGAGCCAGCCCACCACGCCTGGCTTTACTGCGGCCTCTTCCCTGTTATGTCTTGGGCCTTTAGAGTCTGCTCCTCACTGCACTGTGAGGAGGGCTGCACCCACATCTCCTCACTCTCTCCTCACAGCCCCAGATGGAGGGCTGAGGATGTAGCTCAGTGGTCGGGCACATTCCTGGTGTGCACAAGGCCCTGGGTTCTAGCAAACATCCAGAGAGAGTGGGCAGGTAATGGGCTTAATAAGGTAAATAAAATGGCCCAAGGTAGAAACCTAGCCAGAGAGTCAGCCAGGATAACCCCAGGTCTCCCTGACCAGAGACTGGGTCTGTCCTCGTACCCAAGGTAAAGGTTGATGCGTTCCCCTTCCTAAGACCTTCTAGGAATTCAGTCTAGATCTCTGTGTCACAGAAGCAGAAAAATAATCAGGACTCAGTGGCTCACATGTATAATCATAACATTTAGGAAGTAACAGCAGAAGAATCAGGAGTTCAAGACCATCCTCAGCTACATTTGAAACTAGCCTGAGCTATACACATCTCAAAAAATCTCAAGCGCACTGAGAAGACTCATCTTGTAAAGCACTTGCCTCCCAAGCTTGATGCCCTGAATTGGGACTCTCAGAACCACAGGTGTGGTGGTACATGCTGGACATCCCAATAATGGTGACCTAGTAAGGACAAAGGCAATGTGATGTCATCAGTATCCACGTGTGCATCTGTGACTCTGTCATGGCCCTGTCACGTAGACCACACAGTGGAAATGCATGCTACCATATGAGGGAGACAAAGGGACTACCATGTAAAGGGGAATAGAGGGCATGTGAGACTACTCCCCTCACCGCACTGGGGGCCCAGCCTTTGCATGAGAACCCACTGAGCCAGCACTGGTGTGAATAAACAGTGCTTCCTGGGAGAAAGCCTCAGGGTCCTGTTCCTCTGTCTCAGAATCCTGAAACAGTGAGCTAGGGGATGGAAGGCAGATCTAGGGCTCACCGGCCAGCTGACATGATGAAGTTCTAGGCCGATAAGAGACCTTGTCTCAAAGAAAAGAGATGGAA
>CABHPH010139724.1:14535-28233 GCA_902168325.1 Peromyscus nudipes
TCTTTTCCTCTCTCTCTCTCTCTCTCTCTCTCTCTCTCTCTCTCTCTCTCTCTCTCTCTCTCTCTCAACACAGTCCACAAACTCTCTGTAGCCAACCTGGGCTAGCATTCATGAGCCTCTTGCCTCAGCTTCCTGAGTGCTGAGATGAAAGGTGTGTACCTTGATACACAACCCCAAAGGACTGTAAAGAGAAACTGTAAGGACGATTGCTCCCCACACACCAGGTCTCTGGAGAGAAGATGTTCCTGTCAGATGTCAACCTGCAAGGGGACAGATCAGCTTAGCCTTTGCAGGGATGCAGCCCTGAGCTGGCCTGGAAGCTTCCCACTGGCTTTCTGTTACGTATGTGGTTAGTCATCACCTATCAAACTTTAAAACTATGATCCATGGAGCTAGAGCGATGGCTCAGCAATTAGGAGCCCACACTGCCCTTGCCGAGGACCTGAGTTCAGTGCCTAGCACCCACAGTAGGAGGCTCACAACCTCCAACAATCCAGCTCCAGAGGGATCCAGTACGTCTGTCTTTCCCGGCCACCTGCACACCTTCGTACACACCCACCCACAGACACATAATTAAAATAAAAAGTTTAAAGAATAAAAACTGTAATTGAGGGGCCAGTGAGATGGCTCAGTGGGTAAAGGTGCTTGCCACCAAGCCTGGTGATGTGAGTTCAATCCCCAGGATTCACATGGTAAAAGGAAAGAACCAAATCCATACATGTTTTGTGGCTTGTGAGCGTCTGCATATGTGCATGCACACACAAAACAAATTAATGTAATAAAAACTTTAATCTATTGAGATGGCGTTGTTCTGAAATTAACCATATCGATCTGGAATATATTTAACTTAATATTTTCAATTTCTACAAGTTAATACAATGTATTAAATATGTAACAGCTACACTGGTTGATTACAGAAAATAATAAAATATTCTCTTAATAATGAAGAAAAATGCCTGTAACCTAGTTCTATATGGTGTCACACATCTGTAATCCCAGCACTCAGAAGACTGAGGCAGGAAGATGTCAAATTCAAGGTCAGCCTGGGCTACTTAATAATTTTTAAGGCCAGCCTGGACTATGTAGCAAGTCTGTGTCTCAAGAATAAAATAAAGCTGAGTATGTAGTGCCTACTGTCCTTCGGGGGTTCGTGGAAGCAGACAGAAAGTGGTACAAAGGTGACCTGTGAGACCAGGACAGTTGGAAGGAGGTCCCTCTCAGATGAACCCAGTCCATGCTCTCAGCCAAATCCCACATAGTATCAGATGTTCCCAGATGAAGGGAGAGGTCTGGAAGATCCCAAAGATGTCATTGGCCATCAGGGCCACCTTACTCAGTGCCCAAGGTCTGCACCAGGCTCGGGTTGTGCCCTCAGTCCCAGCAGCCAACTTAGTCTTCCTTGAAGGTTTGAATGAGAACGGTCCCCATAGGATCTTACGGTTGACTCCCCGATCCCCGTTGGTGGACTGTTTGGGAAGGATTAGAAGGTGTGGTGTGCCAGGCTTTTCTTTTGGGCCACCAACCAGCTCCCAAATCATGACATGGAGACTTCTTATTAGTTGTGAATGCTCGGCCTAGCTTAGGCTAGTTTCTGGCTAGCTCTTTAACTTAGATTAGCCTGTTTCTCTTTACTTTTCCTTCCTTCTGTCTATCTTACTTTCACTGCTCCTTGTGTCTGGCTGGGGGCCGCCTGGCTTCTTGCCCCAGATGCGTCCTCTTTCTCGCTCATTCTCTCCTCTCCTTCTCCCTCATTCTCTCTCCTATTTATTCTCTCTGCCCGGCAGCCGCACCTATCCCTCTCCTGCCTGGCTATTGAACGTTCCACTCTTTATTAGACCAATCAGATGCCTTAGGTAGGCAAGGTGAAACAAATGCAGCACATCTTTACATAATTAAACACACATCCTTACGTCATTATAATAATTATAATGATATAATTCATTATAACAATAATAATAATTATAAATAAATGTAGCACATCTTTGCCCAGTTAAACTAATATTCCACAACAGCACAACCCTGTTGAAAGAGGTGTGCTGCCGGTTGTGGTGGGACAGGCCGGTAGGATTTGCTGAAGGAAGCGGAGGCAGGAGGATCACGAGTTCGAGGCCAGCCTGGGCTACACATTAAAAAAAAGGGGGGAGGGTAGGGATTTAGCTCAATGATAGAGCACTTGCCTAGCAAGCACAAGGCCCTAGGTTCGGTCCTCAGCTCCGGAAAAAAAAAAAAAAAAAAAAGGAAAGAAAGAGGTGTGTTACCAGAAGTCTCAAAAGTCTCCTCGCCATTTGCAGTGTGATCCTTGTTTCCTGTTTCCTGTTTGAGACATGTGCTCTAGGCTGTTCATTCAGGCATGCCTTCACTCTACCATCATGGACTCTAACCCTCTGAAACTGGAAGACCAATTAAACATCTTCTTTTATATGTGACGCTGCGCTGGCTGGTCTTATGTCAATTTGACACACAAGTTGGAGTTATCTGAAAGGAGTGAATCCCAACTGAGAAAATGCCTTTATAAGATCCAGCGGTACAACCGTCTGTAATAGGATCAGATGCCTTCTGGTGTGCATGAAGACAGAGCACTCATATACATAAAATACATGAATAAATAAATCTTTAAAAATAAACATTTGTACTAGATAACTTTTAGGGCTGCAGAGATGGCTCAGCAGTTAGGAGCACTGGCTGCTCTTACAGAGGACCCGGGGTTCAGTTCCCAGCACCCACATGGCAGCTCACAACTGTCTGTAACTCCAGTTCCAGGGGACCTGTCATCCTCACACAGACACACATGCAGGCAAAACACCAGTGCACATAAAATAAAAATAAATCTTAAAAAAATAAAATAAATTTAAGAACCAGCTGTAAAGCGTTTTCTTAACTAATGATTCACAGGGGAGGGCTCAGCCCAGGAGGGTGGTTCCATCCCTGGGCTGGTGATCCTGGGTTATATAAGAAATAACGCTAAGCAGACCAGGGGTAGCAAGCCGGTAAGTAGCACCCCTCCGTGGCCTCAGCATCAGCTCCTGCCCTGTTTGAGTTCCTGTCCTGACTTCTTCAATGATAAACAGTGCTGTGGAAGTGTAAACTGAGTAAACCCCCTCCTTCTTGACTTGCTTTTTGTTTTTTGGTTTTTGGTTTTTTTTTTTTTTTTTTTGGTCTTGGTGTTTTATTGCAGCAATGGAAACCATAAGACATGCCTTGATCGTGATGTTTTAGCACAACAGTAGAAAAGTAACTAAGCCCCTGCCTCAGAAGCCCCTCCCCCGCAGGGCCACCTCCAGAAGCCACTGTCCCCAGACGCCCTCATCTCATCTTTTCTTATAACAGGGTCTTCAGGACAAACTTGTGCCCACTGAGGATGTTTAGGAAACACAGCTTGAAAGGCTAGCGACACCCCCAACACGGTGGCCAGTCACGTGTAACCGGTATTTTATACGGCAATTAAATGAGAAAATGCAAATAAACGCTCCCAGGCTGACCGAGAGGAGGGCAAATAAGGCGGCTATGAGAAGATGGGGTGTGAGCCAACAACCAACCTGGAGGTCTGGAGTGGGGGGGAAATCACCTCCACTTCAAAGAGAACAGCTCACTTTGTGTGGTTTCCCAGGTGCACGGGTCACTAGGGCACTCTGAGCCATTATCAGCCCTTGCAGGAGTAAGCAGGGGAAATGTGCCCCGTACTTCCCACCTACGCCACCTGTGTGGGTCACTCCTTCTATATATCTGTCTCTATCAAACGGCACATACTAAACTCAGGCCTAAACAAACAAGCAAAAAAGGTTAATTTCCTGGCAGGAAATGCCTGTGTAATCAGTCAGCAACTCCGGTCCCAGCTTGTCACTAACCAGCACTGTGACCTTTGGCGGGTCCACCCCTCTCCTTACCCATTTAGTCACCCCAACCCTGCAGGCAGCAGCCCAGACACACAGCCTTCGATTTTGTCTCCTTCTCCACTGGAGACCTGTAATATAGTATGAAGATCCTTCTAAAAGTCCTGCTCTGGAGCTGAGGTAGGGCATGCACAATGCCCCCCAGATCCAGTCTCCAGTGTCGCCACGACTGGTAGGAGGGATCTGGTCCATACTGCCCTGCTTACATCTCTAATCGCTGGCCTGGGTTTATCCATCAGTGATAGAACACACACTTAGCATGCATGAAGCCCTGGGCTCAACCCCCAGTGGCAAAAAATAAAAACAAACAAAAAAAACCCTTAAATTTAAAATCTGTAACCTCTAGAAAAACAATAATAAAATCTGTATCCTTTACTCCTGGATGGAATTTGTAAAATGATTCATGTTGCCAACTTGGCAGAATCTTGAATCACCTGGAAGGCAGGCCTCTGAGCTCACCGGAAAGGGATTATCTAGACTAAGTTCATTGAAGTGGGAAGTACCATTCCACAGACAAGGGTCCAGAGCTATATGAAAAGGAGAAAGCATACTGAACAGGAGAGCCCTCACTCTGCTTCCTGGCTGAGGATGCAGTGTGACCAGCAGCCTGCCTCCAGATGGACTGACTGGATTCTCCGACTGTGAGCGACAGAAACCCTTTGTCCTTAAGTTGCCTTGTTTGTCTGTTTTAAAAATAGGTTTTCAAGCTGGGCATAGTGGTGCAAACCTTTAATCCCAGCACTCAGGAGGCAGAGGCAAGAGGATCTCTGTGAGTTCAAGGCCAGCCTGGTCTACAGAGTGAGTTCCAAGACAAGAAGGACTGCTAAGAAACCCTGTGTTCTATTGCTGTGAAGAGACACCATGACCAAGGCAACTCTTAAAAGAGAAAGCATCTAACTGGGGGCTTGCTACAGTTTCAGAGGTTTAGAGGGAAGGAGGAGGGAGAGGGAGAGAGAGAATGAGGAAAAGGAAGAGAGAAGAGAAACACTGACTGGCCGGTATGAGCCCCCAACACCAGTGACACACTTCCTCCAACAAGGCCACACCTCCTAATCCTTCTAATCACATCAAAGTGTCCCATTCCCTGGACACTAAGCATTCAAACATATGAGCCTACAGGGGCCATTCTCATTCAAGCCACCACATCCTGACTCATAAAAAACTGGTTTTTAATTGAAATAGAATTACATCACTTTTCTCTCTCCAGCCCCTCTCAGGTACACGTCCCATGCACTCCCCTGGACCCCCAACACCCTCATGTTGATAGTCTCTTTGTCTTTGATTATTTTTAGTATGTATATAAGTTTGTATATATGCACAAATATGTAAGTACCATCTGCCAAGTCTGTTTTTGTTGTTTGTGTGTTGTGTATGGTTTCAGGGCTGACCACTCTACCTACATTGGATAACCAATAAGGGGTCTCATTCCTGATAGAAGCTAATTCTTCTCCAGGCAGTCATTAGCTGCTTGTAGTTATTTGTCTAGAGGTGAGACCCTGTGGAATTCCCTGCCGCCTTCCACGGTAATATGTCCACGGACATGCCATTGTTCTGGTCCTGTTTATGCAGCCACGTCTGGAGAGGCTGTTTGTCCACAGGCATGCTATTGTTCTGCTCTTGTTTATGCAGTCATGTCTGGAGAGGCTGTTTGTCCACGGACATGCCATTGTTCTGGTTGTGTTTATGCAGCCACGTCTGGAGAGACTGTTTGTCCACGGACATGCTATTGTTCTGGTCGTGTTTATGCAGCCACGTCTGGAGAGGCTGTTTCACCACAGACTTACTGGTGTTCTGACTTTTAAAATCTTTCTGTTCCTCTCTTCTGTGAAGTTCCCTGAACCATAGATGTGGAAGACGTGCTATACATGGATCCGTGGGACCTTGGCTCCTGATGACCCACGGACCTCTCTCTGCATTAAGTCCAGTTATGGTTTTCTGTGATGGTCTCCATTTGCTGTAAAAAGAGCTATACTTACCCAAGAAAGCAGGCTGTTGTTTGCTGGTCTGTTTGTTTGCTGGTTTGTCTTGAGACAGGATCACTATGTAGCCCTGGCTGGCCTGGAATTCACATTGTAGAAAAAGAGAAAGGCTCCCATTGTGCTGTAAGCCTGTATTTAAGACCTCCTCCCCCCTTCAATAAATGACATTCGGCATTTAAAATTTAAAATATATATATAATTGAATGAATACTGTGAATGTAATCTATGAATACCATAAATGTGATTAATATCATGAGTGTAATTAATGAATATCATGAGTGTAATTTAAAAAATAAATAAATAAATTTAAAAAAAAAAAGAGAAAGGCCGACAGGCATGATGGTACATGCTTGTAAACCCAGTACCAGGGAGGTAGAGACAGGTGGATCCCTAAAGCTTGTAAACCCAGAACCAGGGAGGCAGAGACAGGTGGATCCCTATAAATGCATTTTTTTGTTTTGTTTGTTTTGTTTTGGTTTGTTTTGGTTTGGGGTTTTTGTTTTTGTCTTGTTTTTTTTTTTTTTTTTTTACTTTTTATTGATTCTCTGTGAATTTCACATCATGACCCCAATCCCACTCATCTCCCTGTCCCTCCATATCTGCCCTTCACCCTCATAACCTCCACCAAAAAAAAACAAACAACCAAGCAAAAAGATCTCACCCTGGAAGCTTTGGCGTGTCACACAGGACACCCTTTTGCCCAAACAGTTTTACTTGCAATGTTCATTGTGATGAGTCATTGGTCTGGTTCGAGGCCTCTGGCTTCTGCTGCACCACCAATACTGGATCCACACTGGGACTCCTCACAGACATCCTGCTGTTGCCTAGAGTCACGGAGATCCTGCAGCTTTGGTTCTGCAGGACCATATGGTGATATTTTATTTGTGCTGAAATGTGATTTTATTTGTATGTTAATAAATAAAGTTGCCTGGGGGTCAGAGCTAAAAGCAAGCCATTTAGTAGACAGTGGTAGCACATTCCCTTAATCCAATCACATGGCAGGCAGAGCCTCTGTGTGGTCAAGGACACAGCCAAGCGGTGACCTGAACCCTTAATCCCAGTACGAACCATAGAGACCTGGAGGTCTGTATAGACAGGTAGTGACAAGGAAATCATGTGGTTGGGTTTAGAGCCAATGAGAAGGTAGAACAAAAAGGCAATAAAAGACAGGACACACAGGAGAAGGTCTCTCTCTCAGGGGAAGGACAGCAGAGAGTGATAAGCTAAAGGCTCTTCGCTAGTGCTCTGATCTCTTGGGCTTTTAATTCTGTATTTGGCTCTGTGTTTCTTATTTAATAAGACCATTTAGAATTTCATCTACAGGACCGGCCCCTTCACAAGCTCCAGCAGTTCATGGATGGGGTAGATGTTGGGGTGGGCCAACTCAAAGCCCTGGTTCTGGGCCTGGGTGGTAGCTGAGTTGGTCATCCCGCCTGCTCTCCTGCACCAGCACCACCAAGGCAGCCTCTCCTGCTTTGCCCAGGCAAAGGTGGGACTGGCTTTCCTGCCTGTGGCAGCTGGCAAGGAGTGGGACCAGCTCTCCCTCACTCACTCCATTGGGGCCAGCTCTCCAGCACTGCCCCAGAGAGGGACAGGGCCAGCTCCCCCAAGTGAGGGGTGGGACCAAATCAACCCTCAGCCATCAACCTGACCCCAGGGGGCAGCCCAGACCAGGCCATGTCTGGATGGCCTCTGGTGGTAACCTGGGCCACAGACCCAGACTTGGCCCTCAGCAGCAGCACTGGCCTCAGGTGGCAGCGCAGGCTGCTCCTCATTACCCTCACATCTCTAGTTCACGTCTCTTTCTCTCCCATCTCTCTACCACACACTTGCTCATCATAGTGGCACCTGCCCTGCCTGTGCTGCATGGCGGTGGGTGAGGGCCTCTACATTTGTAATCCCAGTACTAGGGAGGTAGAGACAGGTGAATCCCTACTTGGAGAGTTCCAGGTCTGTGAGAGACTCATTTCAAAGCACAAGGTGGATAGCGTTGAGGAGTGATATTTGAGTGTGTCCTCTGGCTTCCATGTGAATATGCGCGCACACACACACACATGCACCCATGCATATCACACACAAATACACATACAGAAGAAAAGAAAAAGAAAGGGGTGGGAGTTCTACTGTCCCCTTTGAGGGTACATTTCAGTGACCTGAAGACCTCCATTAGGGCCACCTCCTGAAGGTTATGAAACTTCCCAGGAGTGCTACAGACTAAAGACCAAGTCTTTATTTAACACAAGAGCATTGGGGGGACATTTAAGGTATAAACTGTGGCAAATGTGGAGGCCTGTGTCTTCGATTGAGAACTGGGGACGTAGAGGTGGGAAGATTGCCAGCCTGTCTATGCAGAGGTCTAGGCCAGTCAGGGCCACATACCAAGACCCTTCAAAAATAAATAAATAAATAAATAAATAAATAAATAAATAAATAAATAAATAAATAAATGAATGAATGAATGAATGAATAAATAAATAAATAAATAAATAAATAAATAAATAGATAAATAAATAAATAAATAAGGCCAGACATAGCAGCACATACATACCTGTAATCCTAGAAACTTGGAGGAAAAGGCTTAGAAGATGAGGAGTTCAAGGTCAGCCTTGGCCACAAGTGCAAGGCCCGCCTGGGTTACATGAGACTCTTTCTCAAAAATACACTCAAACTATCATGATTATGACACAGCCATGACTGTGGCCGCCTTAATGTTATATATGAGGAAATTGAGATGAGAAGATTAAATCACCATCCAAAAAACGATCCAGCAAGTAAATAGTACACCTGAATAGTCATGTTTATTGTCCCTTCGAGATACTCTCGGAGTCCTTGTTTGGTTTCTCTTTGGTTTTTCTGAAGCATGGTCTCATGTGACCCAGGTTGGCCTCAACTCACTATGTAGCTGAGGATGACCCTGAACTGGTCTTACTTCCTCTGCCTTCTTCATGCTGAGATGGCGGGTATGCACCATCATGATCTGATCTAAGTCTTTGTACAGAGTTTCCCTCTCCCTGTCCCCACTTGTGCGGTCTAGCATGTCACTGAGCCCCGATTACCCAGATCATTCTGCATTGTGTCAACTAGACAATCAAGACTAACCATCACGGCTACATCGTAAGATTCCAAACAAAACAAATAAACAAAGACGATAAAAACAAACAGTCAAGTATAGAAAAAACGTCAGGGCTGACGGTAACCTAGGCTTGTGAAAGCCCCTATCAGATGAACAGAACAGGAGACATGACCTCAAGCAGTGAACTCACTGTGGTTTTATAACTGCTTTGTTAATTATCTACCACTTGAAAGGCTTTATCTTTGGAAACAATGAAAGGAGTTCTTTCTTTGTGTCTGTCTGTCTTTCTTTGATATAGGATCTTATTATATACACTGGCTGTCCTGGAACTCACTCTGTAGACCAGGCTGGCCCACAGGATCCACCTGCCTCTGCCTTCCAAGTGCTGGGATTAAAGTCACGCACCACCATGCCTGGTTTGCCTCGGACTCTGGAGCGTTAGGACACAGGAATGAACACTTTATCCAACTTGGGATTGTTTGTTTGTTTGGAGTCAGGGTCTCATGGAGCCCAGGCTGACCTTTAACTTGCTATGTGCTGAGGATGCCTTTGAGCTTCTGCTCTTCTATCTCAACTGCCCTGCGTGCTAGAATCACAGTTGTGAACCACTGCAGCCAGTTTCATGGGTGCTGGGAATTAACCCAGGGCTTCCTACATGCCAGGCAGGCACTCTACCAACTGGGCTACATCGCCAGCCCCCAGCATTCTTTCTTAGTCTTGGTCTTATACTAAATGGGCTGGCCTCCTCAGATCCTCATGTTGATGATGGCACCTGGAGGGTGGTAGCTGCTGCATGAATGAATGAATGATTGAATGAACAAATGAATGAATGAATGAATGAAGAGCTCTCAGTAACTGAGAGAATCTAAAGTGTCAGCGGTGAGCAGAGGACTTCCTTAGAATGTCTCATTTGTTGGGGAATATTATTTTAAGGTGTGTTACTTTTGTTTATGTTGCATTTGGTTAACTCTGTGACGCTGTGTTACTGTGCCTGTCTAAAACACCTGATGGTCTAATAGAGAGCTGAACAGCCAATAGCAAGGCAGAAGAAAGGATAGGCGGGGCTGGCAGGCAGAGAGAAGATATAGAAGGAGAAATCTGGGCGGAAAGGAGGCAGTAGCCAGAGAAGAAGGAGGACATCAGGGGCCAGCCACCCAGCTACACAGCCAGCCTCTGAGTAAGAAATAATGAAAGGCATACAGAAACAGAGGAAGGTAAAAGCCCAAAGGTAAAAGCTAGACGGGATAATTTAAGTAAAGCTGGCTAACAACAAGCCAAGCTAAGGCTGGATATTTATAATTAAGAATAAGCCTCTGTGTGTGATTTATTTGGGAGCTGGGTAGCAGGCCCCCCAAAAGAGCAAAAACAACAACACTCATTGACTGCTCCAATCACCCTGTGTATGAGGAATGGCATTCCTTCTGGTTGAAGCCATTTTCCAGTGCTCAGCAGTACCTGGGTTCATGCAGAACACTGTGATGTTTCCCTGTCAGCTGAGTGGCTGCATATGAATCTACTGATATTTTAATTATCGCCTGCTGCCCCATGGCCCTGAGGTCAGGGCCCTGTCAGCCTTTTAGGCCTTGGCCCTGGGGCTTTCAGTCCTGAGGCCCCAGCTCGGCTCTGGGGCCGAGATACATAGATTTAAAGTAAGTCTCTATCATTCTATTTACCAACAAAGACTCAGAAGTCAGATTTGGGGGTGAAAACCTGCTAGATCAGAGAAGCAGAGAAGCAACCAGCTGACCTTGCTTTTGGCCAGAAACACCAAAAGACACATATCTCTTCCTTCATCCCAGAACCAAAAGGAAGCTCAAACTCTAGTCCCCACCCTTTCCTTCCTGTGCGTCTTCTCTATCCAAATTTCTGGCTTCTCTATGGCTAATTCCATCAGCTGGTTGCTGGCTCCACCCCCTGATTCAAGGTAAACTTTATCGACAGTCTGGAGTGTCACAGTGCGATCAAAACAGCCCACAACAACAGCGAGTCAGTTGTTCAGCCTTGCTGAATATCACTTGTAACGTGGGCACAGGGATGGCATTTTAAGAAGTGTGGCTTGATTGCACTGGCACACGCAGGTTATCTTCCAATCGCTGCGTAAGTATGTGAATAACCTTTGAAAGTTTAGATAGCTGGCTGAGGGGATAGAGCTGAAGTAACTGAGCAGTCACCAGAGAAGACCAAGGGCCACCCGGTGGATCCAGGAAGAAATGTAAGGGAGAGGTTTAAGGGAGGAAGGGGTGTGTTTTGTTATTTGTTTTTATTACTGCTGCTCTTGTTTTGAGAAAAAAAAAAAAAAAGTCTTAGTGTGTAGCCCAGGCTGGCCTCAAACTTGCTATGTAGCTAGGAATGACCTTGAATCTCTGATACTTCTGCTGCTTCCCAAGGCATAGATTACAGGTCTGAGCCAAGGCGCTCGACTTTTAAATTTACAGACAGGTCTCATCATACAGCCCTGGGCTAGCCTGGAACTCTCTAGGTAAACCTGACTGGCTTTGAATTCACAGAGATCCACCTGCCTCTGCCCGCTGGGGTTAAAGCAAGTAATGGTTTCACTGCATTTTCATAATACGCGTCACCGTGTTCTGCTCTTGTCTTCCCCGTCCCCAGTGCCCTATCTCGTGCCCCTGGTCCCCACTGTGGTTGGTTCCTTCCTCCTCCCAAACTGCCCTCCCCTTCCCTGCTTTCACATCAGTCTCCTTTCTAGTTTCATGACCAATACATACACACAGGATCTAGGTTCTACATATGGACAAAAATGTTCACTATTTACAATTTCCTGGTTCATTCATTTTTTTGTAAATGTCATGATTTCATTTTTCTTTAAAGTTACTTAGATTTATTTTATTTGTATGAGTGCTTTGCCTGCATGTATGTATATGAACTACATGCATTCCTGATGCCCAAGGAGGCCAGAAGAAGCCATTAGATGCCCTGAAATTGGAACTCTAGATGGCTGTGAGCCACCATGTGGATGCTGGGAACAGAATCCTGGTCTTCTGCGAGAGCAACAAGTACTCTAAGTCTCTCATCTATTTCTCTAGCCCCATGATTTCATTTTTCTTCCCAGGATCTTGGTATGTAGCCCAGCCTGACTTTGAACTTCTGTTCCTCCTGCCTCAGCCTCCTGGTGCTGGGATTATGGGTATGTATCACCACACCTGGAAACATGTATTTTTTCCCCTCCTACTCCAAAATACAAAACGCAGACTGTTCTCCCAAAGACCTTTGTTAACACAAAGGACTCTGTCTCTGACCATAGCGCAAAGAAGCAGGCGCAGGTTTAACAGTCCTTACCTTAACCACTTAGCCACCTCATCAGCACATGTGGGCATTAGATTCGGGTGCTTAAGTTTACCTCAGCTGAGGGTACTTTAGAGTCTGAAGACACATCCCAGAATGCTTGAATCTCCATGATATCATTCCATACACTTTCGTCTTCACTGTTCTAGCTTCATACTTATCCAAGCTAGACATAACCTCAACTTAAACCGACTTCTGCTTCTGCTTGAGTTATTACCTAATCTAAGCATCTGGCTGTCTAGATGCAGTGATGTACCTTACAAAGATGGCAGATCCCAAAGCCAGAGTGTCTGCTGTGAGACAAGGCACAATGATGCACACCTGTAATCCTAGAACTCTGGAGGGTGAGGCTGGATGGTTCCGAGTTCGGCCTGGGCTATATTGCAAGATCCTATCTCAAGAAAAAAATCATCTTCTCTTTGTAGGAATTCTACCTGCTTGAGTCAGCTTTGTGGGTTGTGGGCTTATTGTTGGTGTCTTTGAAACACAGGGTCTTACAATGTAGACCAGGCTAGTCTCAAACTTGCTATCTTCCTCCCTCAGCCTCCCTAGTGCTGAGATTACAGGTCTGGACCTCTATGGCTAGCTTACATTCAAGTTTAGCATGTGTTATTCTAGTGTAAACTTAGTGGAGACTCTGGGCTTCCTAATCTAATGTCATAAACAACAGTTCCATGATCATGATTTAAAAGGGGGAGGGGCGTGTGGTTGATATATTGTGCACCCCAGTAAACTTATCTGGGGTCAGAGAACAGAACAGCCACTAGATATAGGGGCTAGAAAATGGTGGCACACACACCTTTAATCCTAGCATTCCAGAGGCAGAGATCCATCTGGATCTCTGTTTAGTTCAAAGCCACACTGGAAACAGCCAGGCATGGTGACTCACGCCTTTAATCCCAGGAAGTGACGGCAGGAAGCAGAAAGATAGTTAAGGCGTGAGGACCAGGAACTAGAGCTGGTTAAGCTTTTAGGCTTTTGAGCAGCAGTTCAGCTGAGATCCATTTGGATGAGGACTCAGAAGCTTCCAGGCTGAAGAAACAGGATCAGCTGAGGAACTGGCAAGGTGAGGTTAGCTATGGCTTATTCTGCTTCTCTGATCTTCCAGTGTTCACCCCAATACCTGGCCCTGGGTTTGTTTTTATTAATAAGACCTGTTAAGATTCGTGCTACAGGGGCGCTCAATGGTTAAGAGCACTTACTTCTCTTCAAGAGGACCTGGATTCAATTCCTAGCACCCACATGGTGTCTCATGACTGGCTATAATGTCAACTTCAGGAGAACTGACCTCTCTGGCCTCCAAGGGCTTCTGCACACACGTGGTGTACATAAACTCACACAGGCACACGTATGCTGTGGAATATTACTTAAGTAGGCAAAGGTGTGTTACATTTGTTTATGCTGCGTTTGTTTCACCTGGCCTGCCTAAGGCACCTGATTGGTCTAATAAAAA
>CABHPH010139725.1:0-55643 GCA_902168325.1 Peromyscus nudipes
GTGCCCATTGTCTTTTTCATCTCTGCCTGGAGTTGTTGCATGTGTGCTGATCTTCCATAGAAGGTGACCTTATTGCCAACATTCCACTTACGATAATTGCTGTCAGAGACCTGTGCAGCCAAGCTTCATAGAGCCAGAGGCATGATACAGGCCTCTCTTGGACTAGGCATGTGGTGAACTAGCATGGATTGGAGTGTACATCTGAAATAAAATTGTAAAGCCATTGTGTTTGTGTTCATAAGAATGCATAAGCACATCAGGAAAGACGAGCAAAGAACACATGCCTGGCACGGATTACAAGTCGTGGAAGCTGGGCCAGTAACTAAATGGGAATAGCAGAAACAGCACACACTTTACAAAGCTTTTTTTGTATGCTTTTTATGCTCATCATTCCAGCAGCCCTACAAAGAATGGATAGACTTGTACATCAGTTCCGAAAAATATAAATAAACAAAATGGCCTCCAAGCCAACTAGATGGCAGTAAGCTTAGGTTCTTAAATTCAAATCCTAGGTGCTCGACACCAGGCCCTAATGCCTTTGCCGTACCTTGACTTGTTCTCTGTGGGTAGACGTGGACTGTGTGCATAGGATTTGCTTGGTGCCAGTTGTGTAGGTACTCTTGGCACAGTTATTTATCACCGTCTTCTTTCTTTAATCTAGTGATGTGAATGTCCACTCAAGCTCTTTCCTGTCCTTTGGTTTAGGAGAAAGGATCCTGGGCTATGCTGAGGAGCCCTGCTATCTCTGGTTTGTCATGGAGTACTGTGAAGGTGGAGACCTCAATCAGTATGTCCTGTCCCGGAGACCAGACCCCGCCACCAACAAAAGCTTCATGCTACAGCTTACAAGCGCCATTGCCTTCCTGCACAAAAACCACATCGTGCACAGGGACCTAAAGCCAGACAACATCCTCATCACAGAGCGGTCTGGCACCCCCATCCTCAAGGTGGCAGACTTTGGACTGAGCAAGGTCTGTGCAGGGCTGGCACCTCGAGGCAAAGAGGGCAATCAAGATAACAAAAATGTGAATGTGAATAAATACTGGCTGTCCTCAGCTTGTGGCTCAGACTTCTACATGGCTCCCGAAGTCTGGGAGGGACACTATACAGCCAAGGCGGACATCTTTGCCCTGGGCATTATCATCTGGGCAATGATAGAAAGAATTACTTTTATTGACTCTGAAACCAAGAAGGAGCTCCTGGGGACCTACATTAAACAGGGGACTGAGATCGTCCCTGTTGGTGAGGCGCTGCTAGAAAACCCAAAGATGGAGTTGCATATCCCCCAGAAACGTAGGACTTCCATGTCTGAGGGGGTGAAGCAGCTCTTGAAAGACATGTTAGCTGCTAACCCACAGGACCGACCTGATGCTTTTGAACTTGAAACCCGAATGGACCAGGTCACATGTGCTGCTTAAACTCCAGGGCTGAACGTCTTGGGTGTTTTTAAACTAGGTGAGTGCTTTCTTGTTATTGTGCATACACACTCGCTGGGCTGGCTGTGTGTCCTATACTGGGTTGGACTCTGGAGTTGCAGAGAAAATGCAGGGCCAGGAAGAAGTAAGTCTTGTTGATGCAGACTGGCCCCTAAGTCTTGGTGAGTGGAGATAGGTCAGATTATTTAAGTACAAAATGAGAAGTGAAATCTTTAAGAGGAAATCATACAAGATGGAATCTCCCAAGATTTTTAGAAACACCTTTTTCTTATTATCAAGCAGTAAACTCTCCCTGTGAAATGGTGCTGAAAGGAACACAGTTTTCATGGAAGGAACTTTGTCCAAACTGTTTTTGCTGATCAAGTATCCAGTTCTCTCCACATGGAACCTGATGCTGGAGGACTTGGAGAGAATAGACCAATTTGGTTTAGTATGGAATATAGATAATATAGAGAGGAAAGAGGACAGGGACAGCTGGAATACAGAACACAGTATCCAGAGATGTTTGATTTTTCTACCCAGAACAGTTAAGACTAGATCTGAGTTAGTCTGAGGTGTGGACAAGACAGGATATTGGAAATTGGCCACCATATATGCTAGATATTACACATACTGTAAGTCATTTATTCCATTTCCTATTAAATTAAGGGTAGGTATATCTTACCTGAATTCACCTGCCCCCTTTTCCTGGATTACTGAGATGACGGGTAGAAATAAGCTGTGCTTAGAGTTTGCTGATGTCTTGAGATGCAGTGGTGAGGTAGTGCTGCTTTCATGGTCACAGCGACGGGCCAGCAGGCACGGGGCCTGGCTTCTCTCTAGCTCCATGCCTCTGCAGGAGATGACTTGTACCGAGCTGAGCAGCCTGCACCTGTCTTGTTCTCCGTGGAGTGGGCTGGCTAGTGCTTTAATTGTATTTCTACTATACCTTTCCATTTCCATCTTCGCCTCTGCATTTCAAAAAGACCTCTTAGGATTCAGATTTCCCTTGTATAAGAGAAAGGTTAAACAAAAAACAAAACAAAACAAAAAAAAAAGAGAAAGGTTGTCACTGGGAAAAGGACCTGAATTTAGGTTAGGATTATGGGATTGTCTCAATTAACTGAGACCTGGGCCCTTATTTGGATCAGCACATGAGATTTGTGCTGATTTCCAGGGCAAAGTTATAGCTAAAGAGAAGCGACTTCATCTAAAAGAAATAAGTGCCCTTGAGAGGAGAGGGAAGGTTAGGGACTTGTTTTTGGGTACATGTCCCAAGCTCTTTGGTCCGTTCCTGTTGTTGCTGTGACGACTAATTTGCCTGGCCTGTTTGCCCTGTCCTAGCAGAGCACTTGGTGTGACTGGTGCCTCTGGCTTCAGTACGTGGTCAGATGAGCTGGATCTGCCTAGCTAGAGAATCAGAGGCGAGAGTTAGAAAGGGCCTTCGACCTAGTTTCCCTTCCCATTGCCAGACTAATTTCAGTATTATTGGGAAACATTTTGCTAGATACCATTTTAAACATAAATGATACAATAGTGGGCAAAACCAACAAAACTTTGCACTTTCAAAGTTTATATTTCATTGTGAAAAGAGACTGTGAACACAGATCTTCTGTTAGGAAAGGGTAAGTGTTGTATATAGGTAGGGTCTTTTAGACAGTCAAGATCAGGGTGCCTCCCCCCCCAAACACACACACACACACACACACACACACACACACACACACACAGTGCCCCCTGAGTATGTGCTAATAGTTGAGGGAATGCATCTTGAAGACTTTGGAGTGGGGGAACAAGTATTATACTGATCTGAAAAATGAGTAGTGAGCTAGGAGAGGAGGATGTATGTACAAAAAGAAAACAAGGAATCAAGTGGATTAGTTAAGCATTTTGTAATCCAGAAGAGGGTGCTGGGCCCTTGAAGCTGTGTGAGCCACCTGACCTAGGTCCTAGGACCCAAACTCAGGTCCTTGGGAAGAGCAGCAAGCCACTTAACTACTGAGCTCTCTCTCCAGCCCCAAGAAACATTTTTTAGTGCTCTCTTCAGATGAATGATTGGATTAATTATAATATACCAGTTAAATATTGTCTTAATTATATTTTATGAAAAATAACTTTTCAAAAACTGAAGATAACTAGCATTGTTTTTGCAAGTCTGTTTAATTCTTGCCTTAATCATCTCATTGGTTCTGCATTATAACATGGTACAGACAACTCATCATCTAAGTTCTGGAAAACTCCTTTGTATTCTAAGGGAGAATGAAAACGGAAAATGCAAATGCGTCCTGTTGCCGTTAGGAAAAGTAGAGCTTCCTAAATTCCCAAACTAGATGGCGGGTTGAGAAGCAGCAATACCGACGGCTCTTTCTGAGGAATTTGCTGTGAAGAGGATCTGAGAGGCGTGTGGTAGTCAGAACCCTACAGAGACAGGGATTCATTTGAGGATTGTCCCAAATGAAGGGGCAGAACTTAAATTCCCTGACTTCTAGGTACCTTTCTGTTAGACTTGTCATGGCTGGGGAATTTGAGCATACCTGGTCCTAATACCAACATGAAAAACTCAATTGAATAACATTTAGGTAAGTGCTGAATGAGTAGTTATTGTTGCTGTTTTGTAACAATGAGAAGAGGGAGAAATTGCACTTGGGGCTGGAAAGGTAGAATTCGTATGGAGAGATAATGGGCTACAAACAGTGTAGGGATTGAGTCTTATTTCTGTGGTTTATTGGCTATGTGATCCTCAGGCATAGTGTTTCACCACTTTGGGCCTTGGTTTTATTACCCACAAAATGGAATTAACCATGCATATTTTATAGGGGTTGTAGAAGTGCCCCAAACTAATTGTTTCAGTTAGGCTTTGGGTGTGTGCTTAGCCGAGGTGGAGGCACATGCTTAGTAGCTTTCTACTGTAAGAACATTGGGTGATTTGCCTTTAAACAAAGCCAACTGGTCCTGTTGATTGTTCTAGAAAGGCATATCTGTATTTAACAAGTACTCAATAAGGCCTATCTTTCTCTTATTTGTCACTTTCGGAAGAGAGTAATTTTGGTGAATCCTATCAGCCACAGCCTTATCCCAAGCAGGAAGCCAGCCAAACTGATGTTTCTGGTGCCATAACCCATACTTTCCCAGAGAGGGTGTTGTGATATGAGGGCCTTATATTAATAACCAAGCTTATGGTCCAATGCATAGATTTCTATTATTAGGGCCTTTTGAAGCCAAGCTCTTGGGTGACATATTTGGAATGGACAGCTAAAGCCTGCTGAAGGAAATCAGATGTTGATATGACCTGATGTATCTGTGGAGGGATGAGGTCATAGAAAATATTCTTTACTCCATATGAGGTCTTGGTAGTTGCTTAAGGTATAGTCATAATTGAATCCGGTGAATAATTTAGCATGGACCAGCCTGACTTTGGCTGTCTAGCTCGAAGTATTCTGGAATGCAGGCAGGGGTAGGAGAATTTAGTAGGTTTCCCATGCGAGGTAGTTTCTTCTGTGAGATTTAATGTCCTGGTCCAAGCCAGGCCTCAAGGAAAGGTGTGGTTGCTAAAGGGCCAAGGCCTTTGATTTCTGTCCCAGAAGCTGATTTTAGCCTTAGTCTCTGGAGCATTGAATTGGACAGGGACACACACACAGAGCCTGTGGGGTGGGGTCAGGAGGAGGGACTTGCCACTCTGTGGCCTGAAGTAGATTATTGCACCCATAAGAAAGAGGCATTTAGTAGAATGATCACTTGGCTACAGGGGATCTATTGATTCACAATTTTGGGGGGGTGGTTCAGGCAGACTTAGAACTTGTCTTTTCTGTCTTAACTTCTTTTGAGTCCCTGTCTCTGGAGCAGGGGTCAGTGCTGTGTCTTAACCAGGTCTCACTAGCACTTCACAGAGCTGTGCCAAGAGAGGACTTTGGGGGAAGATGCGGTATTTGGTTCTTTCTTGTCCCAGGAAATAGAACTTGCCTTTGTGATGACTTTGGCTTAGGGACCAGTGCACACACATGTCCTTGGGACCTTATCTTTCTAGATGTTTTGGAGTTTTCCTTCACAAATGGGGAAAGCTGGTTATCAGGTCCAGGCAGCTTCCTGGGGCATCCTTGTTGCCACCTCTTGATGGCTCCTGCTCTCGGACTTTAGGAAGCTGAGCTGTCAGTTCTGTAATGGGTTGTGTACGCACCCAGGGGTCCTCTGTTCCTGCAAGCTGGGTGGATGGATATGCAAACATCTGGAAGGAACAGGCCTGCCCTGGGGCTGTTGGTAGCAAGGCCCAGATGCTGCTCATACTCTAGGCTCTCTCTGGCATCCTTGATTCCACCCAGCAGAGATCACATCCCTTGGGTAAATCTGAGGGACTCTGATAATCATCCAGCTGCCAGCAAAGCTGCCTGAAGGTTTAGCTTTCTTCCGACTCTCATCTCTTGGGACCCTAGGGACATGAAGACACTCCCACTGACCAAAGTAATAACTTCACATTATCAAAGAAACCTGCTTTGGGAGGCCTGTGAGTTGGGGCCAGTGGCCCTTGCTCTTCATCTCTGTCCCTGAATTAACTTATTCATGGAATTCATGTTGTTATGTCCTTACTGTTCTACATCATCTGTCTAGTTGTGTGTTTGTCCTCATTCTGTAGCAGAGCAGCATTCCCGAAGAGTCAGAATTTGATACAATGTGTATGTGGTCAGAGCTTCCATCCCTCCAGTCTGCCTTCTGCAGTCTCTTGAAAACCACATTTATGTGGTTCATACTTTGAAAGCAGGCCATGAGTTCCCTTCCAGAAAGCTCTGCCCTCATAGGCCTGCATACATAGTTCCTGTGGGTGTCCTCCACAGACACAGCTCCTCTTGGCTGTGCATACCACAGCAGGACGACAGCCATTGTGTTGGGTGATGTCTGCCTGTGTCCAGTTTTCTTTGGGTTACTCTGACACTGCCCTTTGGCAGGGGAGGCAGGCTCGGATAGAGACACCCATATAACCAAGGTGTGTTCTCATTTAAGTAGTGCAGCAGCAGCTTGAGAAAAGAAGAGTCCTGGCTGAAACCTGTTCCCAAAAGTCAACCTGAAATTTCAGGTGTCTGAGGACCCAAAGCAGAAGAGGAATGTTGCCATAATTCGAAGTGACAGATCTCCCAACTTTCTCCGATCCTGACTAAAGCTTCGGATGCCATCATTTTGTCTGCTCTCATGGGTGGGGCTGCCTGGAACCCTGTGTTGGAAAATTCTGGGGCCAAGTCAGGTTTGGTAGGGGAGTCATCTTAGAACCTGGGAAGCAGGTACCCATTGGTGGCATTGGTCATTTGGAAGTCAGCGTTGTCTCCTGAGAGCTTGCAGTTTAGTTATAGATGATGGCTCTGGAGAGCAGGGAAGCCTTTGTGGAGAAATATTTAGGGCTGGTTCTTGAGGGAGTTTGGGAATATCTTATCATAGTTGAGCTGCGAGGAGATCACTTGGGTATGTGCAGAGGAGGCCTTGTTCACTCAGGACTACTCTGTTGTGAGAGGAAGGGTGAAATTCCCAAGTGCTGATGCATGGAGTCAGGCCTGAGGAGAGCGCCTAAGATTTGTCTTGACGAAGTGGGGAAGAGCAGATAAGTTGCCTGCTCCTCTTCATTCACCTAATATCTCATGATACTCCAAATCAGGAAATAGAGATCCCTTTCAGCATTTCTAGGGCTCAGAGGCATGGCAGGTCTTAAAAATGCCAAGCAAGTTTAAAATAAATCAATACTATAAAACACTGCAGTGAATTTCCCAACTTTAACGGAATTTCACTTTCAGTAAGAGGTACCAGGGGAAAGCTGTAACTCAGCCTGCAACATAAACAGGTCAGAAAGAATTCGGTATTTTGTTTCTTTGTTAAAGAAAATGATGTCTAGGGACTTGAGAAGAATGTGTTAGAGCCACCCAGGTACCCCGTAAGGCATAGTAAGGAAGATAGAAATGCTTGTTTTCCGGCTACAAAACAAATCTTGATTTGATGCTGGGGGAAGGAGTCTTGTGAATGATGACTGGATTTTTTTAGTTTGTTTTCTGAATTCAGAAGCCTGGTGCTATAGCAGTGATGAGGGAAACAGACTGGCTATATATCATGTTGGATTTTAGTGTTTATCATATTGTCTAGTGAGTAAAATTACCAAAATGATATGAGGCAGCTGCTTGATTCTATATCTCTGTTCATTCTCTGGGAAAGGGACACCCTTAGCAACCAGACAGATACAGCAGATACAGCACCCCTTTGCTTTTCCTTTTCTCCTTTTTATTGGACATGCCGAAGACATGCCCTTCTAGAAGGCTGGAGTCTAGGACAAATCTCAGGCGTGGAGTAGGAGTATGCTGAGATCTTGGCAGATTGCTCAGACACTGCCAGCAGGACCCAGCCCCTTGTACCAGACATAAAGAAAACTGGAAGTCCCAAGTAAGCACTCATTTGTTGTTAGTAACCAGATTGCCTGTTTGGATCTGGTGAATGTTTGGAAGGAACTCTCAGTTTGCATGGGGCAGCAGAAATGGGTGTGAAAATACCACACCCAGACAAACAACAGGGTGACTTTTTACCTTTATGAAACTTGTTCTGGGGTTTAAGCCAAGTACCTAAAGTGAAGTACAGCTGTCACCACTGACACAGTCCAGACGTCCTCCTCCCTCCCTGGACCATCTCAGGGCCTAGGTTCATTCTGCTGTGGTATAAAAAGCCTTTGGAGAACACACAGCTCCATCCCCGTTACAGAAAACCAGAACTCCACTTGCCCACCTGCTCGTAGAGCTGGGGGTTGATGCTGCAGGAAGACTAACGGAAGTCTTCTGCAACCCCATTCTTTGACCTTGGGTGAATGGGGCTGTGTTGGAAGGTGATTCCAGTCTAGCAGTGGCGAGAACTGAAGACCCCATAGCAAGGAGTTTCCTGCTAACTAGATTATAATTCTGAGCAGCTAGAGAGCTTCAAGCCACTGTCACAGTCCTCTCAGCTGTCTTTAGGACCTAAGGACAATTATCAAAAGCATAGGGGTGCCTCCATAGCCTTAACTGGACCTCTGGCTGGTGGAGAAGAGGCTTCTGCCTGTCTTCCAGTATCCTTTCACACCTTGGTTTGAATGATACATGGTACAAAGGAAAGGCAGGTCTTGGCAGTAGAACACAGGAACCCCTAGGTCCTTTCTCTTTGCACATGTGAGCATATGCAGGCCTGGGACAAGCCAGCTTCGTCATCATTGGGAAACATAAGTGGGATGTGAAAGGGAACCTCTACTTCCTCAACTTTCTGAGCTTGCCAGACTCAGTACTCCTGCTGTTTATCTTGTTAAATCCTGTGCCGTTGATATTGCTGCCCCTTCTCCATGTTCTCACTTCCTTTCCAGAGAGGAAGTGATTTAGCTATGTGAGTGACAAGCTAGCTCAAGGGCTGGAGCTCCAGCCCAGGCCCTCCTCCATTGAGCTCCCAAAGAGGCCATGTAGGCAACCCCTGGGGGGCCCAGAGAGTCTTAAGGCCAGTAGCAGCTCAGAGAAAAGAGTGCTGTCTTTTGTTGAGATAAGTGACAGCAGCGTTTGGGACTCCCATGTCTAGATGCACTTGGAGAAGGGCATCCTGAGCAGAACTCAAAGTGAGCATTGTCAGAGCACAGGAATATGTGAGAAGAGCTTAGCCTAGGTTGCCTCATACAAAAGTGAGATATCTCTGAGCTGCCGGGGGGCTTTGTCAGCCCGAAGAAGATGAACTTGATCTTGCAAAGGTGGGGCTGGAGAGTGGGTGGAACAGTGCCTGTAGCGCTTTAGGAGGGTGGGTCAGCCTGGGAGGGAGCTACAGTAGCACACCTGGCTGGTGCCTCTGTAGAGAGAATGAACTACGCAGTTCCCTGACCGTAGCGAAGCGTGGAAGCCTTGCTTCCACAGTAGTGACATTGAGGGACTTGCTATGGAATCTTCATTTAAGCCACACTCCACTTGCTGTGTCAGTGGCTCTGGGCGGCTCCTCCTTTTTCTCTGGGCTGTTTCCCTGTGTGAAATGCAGGATGGTGCTCACAGTGGTCTCCACTGAAGTTCAGCAAGCAAAGAATTCAGCAGTGGCAATGCCACGTTTTACCAAAATCATGGTATTTTCTTTTTGCCAAACCTTCATAAGCTGACCACGAGTTTCATTTTCTGTCTCCCTAATAATGTGTAAAGGAGCCCTTCTTTCCCCTGAGAAAGCCACAGACTCCTTAGAAAGAGCCCCAAGGATTTCCCTTGGCATGCTCAGCTTTTAGTTGGACCAGAAAACCATGCAGTCTTTCTGCCTATACCATTCTGGCCTTGAGGCTTTCCTTTATAACCACAAATTGTCCTGTGACCACATGGAAGAGTGACCTCGCCTTTAGTACCAAGGACTTAGATGACTTCCTCCTGGTGGGAAAGTGTCCTTTGGGGAAATCCCAGAATCCCTGACTTTTCCCTGGAGCCCTTCCTCTGCTAATCATAGCAGCTCAGTTGAACCTGGTTCTGTGGGGCCTAACTGAGGCAGTTGGCAGCTTTTATTTCAGCCCCTCACTAAAAAGTTTGAGGCAGGGTATTTGTTATGGTATCTACCTATCTAATGCTGATTTTATCAGAGCTGTTTCTAGGAACAAAACTTGTCTCTTCTGTCTTATTTCATCCCGGACCTGCTCACTAGCTAAAGTGCTGAAGGAAAAGCCCCAGCCCCAGCCCCAAGACCTATTGACTTAGTCAAGGTCAGATCAGAGATCTCAATGGGTTCAAGTTCCCCAGCACATTCAGGATGACTCAGTGGACAGCTCTGCCTACTATCAGGTCACCATGGAGCCTTTTAACTCTAGACTCTTCCATCTTGGCCAGGGATTCTTCTTGGTGTCCATTTGGTGAACTTTTTAATACTATTAATTTCGGCAGCACACTTTGAGTCAGATGGCTTGAAATAGCATTGTCAGTAATGCGGTGAAGTGACCGCTGCCATCTTATGAGCAGGTCTCCAGCTACAAGAGCTTCCTGAGTGCAGTTGCCATCGGCTCGCTCACTGCCCTGTGGAGCTTTCTGTCGCAGTATAGGAAAAGCTGCTGTGTTTTCAACAGCATGCGACCCTGGCTTTAAATTCTGCACCTGTCCTTTCTCTCACCGAGTCCTGCCCTGACGGCCATTGGGCCTGGCAGCGGTGCTTCAGAAATGAGTTTCTTAGCCGGGCGGTGGTGGCGCACGCCTTTAATCCCAGCACTCGGGAGGCAGAGCCAGGCGGATCTCTGTGAGTTCGAGGCCAGCCTGGGCTACCAAGTGAGTTCCAGGAAAGGTGCAAAGCCACACAGAGAAACCCTGTCTCGAAAAAACCAAAAAAAAAAAAAGAAAGAAAAAAAAAAGAAATGAGTTTCTTAGGGGTACGTTAGCTGTGGATCCAGCTTCAGGTGATAGGAGATAGAGCCCATGTCTCTCCATGGTGTTGTGCCCATTAAGAAGGGTCCCAGGTTCCGTTTGCAGACTTCAGAGAAAAGCAAGGGCAGTGGCGTACTGAGGTGAGGCTGCTCACCCTTTCTCATTGACCTGCTTCCCTGCCATCTCAGCCACACACTGTACTGTTTACCTGTGCCTACCTCCAGAGCCCTGGGCAGTTCCTCTTGGCATTCATAGGCCACCTCTGGTTAGTTTTTGCCTGCCTAAGTCAGGCTTCTGGCTTTCACTGGACAGTGTGTCATGGATGCATCTCAGAATCTGAGTAGTGAGAAGATCGTCTACCAGAAAACTGTAGATGGCGTACAGTGTGAGAATTTGAGTAGTGAGAAGATAGTCTACCAGAAAACTGTAGATGGCGTACAGTGTGAGAATTTGAGGCCTTTCAGGGATTCTAGACCCAATGCTGCATTACTGAGAGTAGAAGAGTAGAGCGTTGGATTAAAAATCCCTTCTCTGTTGTCAAGTTCTTCATTGAGCACTTGGGGAACAAGTGAAGTGTCTAAAGGAAAAAACTGCGATACCAGAAGCCAGGCCTCTCCCCTCTCCTCTTCCACCATGTAGAGGTGGGTGCGTGGGATGTTGAAGAGGGAGTGTGAGCCTCCTGGGTCCTAGTGGACACTGCTTGTTTCCTTTGAGATGCCATCTGTCCACAGCCACCCCTTCTGACATTGTGAATTAGGAGTGTGGAGTCTGAGTCCTCTAGCACTGCCAGAGCTCCATTATTACCTCCTGAGCTGCTTGCCACCTTCAGAGAGTAAAGCCATTTAAAAAAACTAATTACTGTTTATTTACTTTCCATCTTAGAGATAGATAGTTGCCAGGTTCTAACTCTGCTCTTGACATGAGCCATGTACTATGTGTGATGTAGACTCCAGGGACATAGTCTGGAGCCAGCTGTCTCTCAGCTTTGTCACACCTGGGTTTCAGAGCCCTCTCAACATGAGCATTGTGTGGAATTTCTCCTGCTGAGAAGTTGGGAAGAAAAGGTAGAGCCGGGAGCCTCTTTCTATAACCAGGAGACTGTCTACATGTCAGAAAAATTCATGGTCTCCATATTCGTCATTTCTCCTGGCCAGCTCTGATGGTGAGAGAGCCGAGGAATGGTTCAGCTTGGTTCCAAAGGAGCGCAGGCATCAGGGTCGGGCACAGTCCCAGCTCTGTCCCTCACCAGATGTCAGAGCGTGGAGAAGTGGCCCAACCTTCATAGGTGTGAATGAACTTTCTTCCTCCATGTACTGGCTGCTCAGATGCTCACTGTGGGTGTGTGTAAGTACTGGGCAGTAGGCTAGGAGCTTAGTCACAGAAGTTCTTACAACCATATTTTTCCCTTAAAATGCTGTCCTTGTTGGATGTATCTGAGGAGTTCGTAAGTTAGTTTTATGTTGCCATGCATACTAATTTGAGAGTTTCTGTCAGTCATTCGGTCTATGAGCTCATTGGAGCCTGCAGCACCACGTGGTATGTGATAGCCCTGAGAGACTCAGCAGACTAGTCTAATGATAGTGAGGCTGAGGCCGGCAGTGTGGCAAGAAGAGGCTGTCGGGCCTGGCGGCTCACCACAAAGCAGAGGCCTTGCGAAGACTGTTCTTTGGACATGCCTTGTGGGAGGAGGTCCAGAGGGGTACCTGGAAGGCTAGGTGACAGCTAGATGAGGAAGGAAGCAGAAGGGTGGGTACTAAAGCCTAAGACAAGGAGGCTCTCACCCCAAGAGAAGGCTCACTAGAGAGAGACCAAGTTGTAAATTTGTTGTAACAAAACGACTGTTGGGACGCTGGACATGGTAGTAGATGCCTGTAGTCCTAGTAAGTACTTAAGAGGCTGAGGTGAGAGGCTTGTCTTTGGGACCATTATGGCAGATTTATGCCCTCTGAACAGAGCTCAGGGCTGCTCTCCACCACTGTTCATTCTCTCACCCTGTATGGAAGATAGAAAAGATAGTCCTGAATTAAGCCTTGAGAAGTGAATTCCAGGCTAGTCATGATGACTCAGGCTTGTAATCCCAGCATTCAGGGAGGCTAAGGTGGGCGGATTGCCTTGACTTAGAGACCAACCTGAGTCTAAGCCAGAATGAGGTCCTGTTTCAATAAAAAAAAAAAAAAAAAAGTTAAGTTCTAGGTCTGATGCCCTCAGCCAAAATGACCATTGGAAAGTATGGCAGTTGGAGTGTCCACTCTGCCAGCCGAGTAGTGAATGGGTGAGTAGGAGTGAACCAGATGGACTCTGGCAGTTTACTGGAGTTGCCCCTCCTCACAGCAGACCTCAAAGTGTAAATTGCACTGTCTGCATTTCCAAAAAACGGGAAGGGAGGGAGGCAAGGATCATGATTGTGTTAGGAGGTGGAGGCTGGCAAGAGCCCACCAAGGCTCTAATGGTCATCGTCTAACAAGCATTAGTAATGGGCTGGCTGCTCTGACTCCAAACCAGATAGTCTTTACTGTTCTTGTTGAGGTAGTAAAAAGTGCCTCCTCCATCCTCCTGTAAGCATGTGCTGTGGCTTCCTGGAAAAGTGTGCCTGTCTGTCTTATGTTTCACCTGCTCGTCTGCTGAAAACACAAGGCAGAAAGCAACAGGGAAAAGCCGCATGAGGCTGGAATGGCTGCCAGGTCATCGGGAGTATGAGAAGCCAAGTTGAAAACTGGGAAGAAGTCCTCAAGCAGACCTTTGGGGGACTCTTTAATTCCTGTTGCTAGTAGGGGAGCAGAAGCATCCAGTAAAACAGTAGGCCTCAGCGATCTGAGTTTTCTCTCCAGAGTTCATGCTCCTTATGTGTAGACTTCAGGTCTGGTTAATTTTGGTGCATGCTGGTTTTATTTGTTTTTGATTTTTGATTGAAAACATTTTTTCCCATTTAATATATTCTGATCATGATTTCCCCTTTCCCAGCTTCTCCCAGATCCTCCCCACCTCTTCACCCACTGAACTCACTCATTTTTTCTTTCTCTCTTTAGGAAACAGACAAATTTAAAAAAAAAACAAAAAAAAAAACAAAACAGAATTTAATCCAAAACAAACAAAAAACCAGGAGAAACTCATACATACAGAGAGAGACACTCAACACACAAAACACATAAAAACACAAAATCGGAAACTATAATGTGCAAAAGACCAGTAAGGTAAAAAGAAAAAAAAATCTCCAAAAACACCATTGAGTTTGTTTTGTGTTGGCCATCTACTGCTGGGCATGGGAGGTGGGGGTGCCCCTAGGTGTAGTTTATATACTCGAACTCTATTGGAGAAAACTAGGTTTCCTTTGGCAAGCCTTTGCCAGTTGAAGATAACTTCTCGGTTAGGGATGGAAACTGTCTGGTTCCCCCTCTCAGTGCTGGGCCCTATCTAGCTTGGACTTGTGCATGCTAACACAGTCTCTGTGAGTTCATATGTGCGTCAGTTCTGTTGTGTCTGGAAGGCCTTGTTTCCTTGGTGTCATCCATATCCGCTGGCTCTTAAAACCTTTCCACCTCCTTGTCCGCAAAGATGAGACCTCTCATTGTCTGTGCACAGCCCAGTTGTAGGTCCCTTTGTTGGTTCCCATCTACTATAAGAGAAAGTTCTCTGACGGCTGAGCAAGACACCAGTCTATAGGCATAGCAGAAAGTTGTTAGGAGTCATTTTATTGCTGTGTTTCTTTAGCAGAAAAATGTGGTATTTGGTTTTCCTCTAGGCCTATGACCTGCTTATCTAGTCTCAGGTTCTTGGCCACCCAAGCAGTGTCAGGCATGGGTTCCATCTCATGGTGTGGGTCTTTAATCCATTCAAATAGTGGTTGGTTATTCCCACAGTGTTTGTTCCAATTGCAGGCAGGTTACCATGGGATCACAGGGTTCGTAGCTGGGTTTGCAGTTCCCTTTCTCCTCCGGAGAATGCATGCAGAGTACCTTCCAGTGTCATGAACACTTGTCAATAGGGGTGAAGGCTCTGCTTAGGTACCAGGCTGGCTTCCCCGTGTTCAAGGAGCCATGTAAGTGTTGTTTGCAGCAATAGGGCTGTACCATCATCTGGTAGAAAGCAACCATATCCTTCACCGTATCCTGAGTTGTTGGGGGCTTTCCATGGGGCCCCTTTATCCCATTCCTGGCACCGGAAGTTTTGCTTGGTGGAGAAAACGACATAGGGAGGGCATTTCTCCTCTGTATTCCTCTCTTCCCTTCCCTCCTCCCTTCAGTTTAATCCTCCCATTCCACCCCTCCCCCAATCAGCCCGTAACTATATATTCTATTTCTCCTTCCTTGGGAGATGCTTGCTTCCCTTACTCTATACCTAACCTCTTTGCAGAGTGCATGCTTTTATGTAGTGATGTTGGGTCTGGTTAATTTTGGTGCATTCTGGTTTTTATGTATAAGTTTTGGTTTTGTTTTGTTTTTTTAATAATAGTTAAACGTAAGAAAAAAGGTGATTCTTGGTTTTGGTCCTAAGCCAAAGGTCCACATCTAAGGATGGCCCTTCTTGCTGGCTGTCTTTTGAGGCAACACAGGGCATCATGTATCCAGAAGTCTGTGTGTGTGTGTGTGTGTGTGTGTGTGTGTGTGTGTGTGTGTGTGTGTGTGTCTGTGTCTGTGTCTGTCTGTCTGTATTTCAGTATGTGTGTAGGCTTTCCCTCTTTTTTTTTTTTAGATTTACTCATTTTATTTCATGTGTATGACTGCTTTGCCTGCATGTATGTATATGCATCATGTGCATGTCTAGTTTCCATGGCAGTCAGAAAAGAGCATAGGATCCTATGAAACTGGAATTATAGTTGCTTGTGAGCTGCCATGTGTGTACTGGTACTCAAACCCAGGTCCTCTGGAAGAGCAACCAATGTTCTTAACCACTGAGTCATCTCTCCAGCCCCTACCATCTCCCTCTTAAAAGACCATCAGAGCTTAATCATGGGATCCCACCCAAATGACTTATGTAATCCTAATTACCTCCCAAAGGCCTCATCCATCCAAACACCCCAAGTTTTCACCTGTTACTTTGTAAGGACTTTAACCTCCATCCTGAGCTATAGAGACAAACCATATTCCTGTTTTCTACCACACAGCTTTGTAACTTATGTATTCCACTTGACTTATTAACAGGCTTCCCCCGATGCACAAATGCCACCCATCTTTCATTCTTCACTATAACATTTATTTAGTCTCTAGTTTTGGACATTGGAAGTAATTTCCCATAATTGAACATCTTTATTTGTGAATTCTTTCCCATGTTTAGAGGTATAGCTAGGTTTCTAGAAGTGAGCTATCAGGCTCTAGCTCTCAGCAGACCTGAAGTTCTGAAAGCATCTTTCCCAGCTGCTTCCCATCCTCCGACAGTGTGGGAGATGCCTTTCCCGTGGTGCCTACAATTGCTTGTGATGGCTGAATGGCTGAAGGTACATTCAGAGTCTAGCTGATGACATGAGCAAAGGAGATGGGCACATTGGATATGTCAGAAGCTTCTGTAGGCCCTATACTTTATACTCATTCTACTCAGAGCCCAAAAGAGATGGAAGACTTTAGAGGAAGATACAGAGGCAGACAGGCCCACTCTGGTGTCACTTTTGTGAATGAGCTAGGCCACCTGTAAGACTTGAGTCTATGGGGCCATTGTCGTCTGGCTGTACTGACCACAGCTCCAGTGGAGAGGGTACACACTGGGCTGGAACCAGGGCATACTTGTCAAGCTGCAGACAATGAGCTCGGTGTGTCCATGGAGCAAGGAAGCCATGAAGGGTTGCACGCATACAGAGAAGGGCTTGTTTGGGCCAGTCATAGGGTGAAACTGTGCACCTTGAAAACTTTAGAACATCGCTGCCCAGATGACCTGCCTTGCCTAAGACAAAGCTATACTTAGCTATGTGATTAAGTGGCTCAGAATATGGAGCTGACCCAAGACTAATCTCTATTGGCTTTTATGTGCTAGGTTTCCTTGAAGGGCAGCTTCTTGTCTTATTCCTGAGGCCTGGCACCAAAGTAGTTCCCAAATAGCAGCCAGTGCTCACAGGACCAGGCATTCTTCTAAGTAATACAGTGACACAAAATGATGTTTCAGGCAATAGCAGACAGTATACAATGGTGGTCCCATAAATACTATCCTGTTCAAGCGGCTCTACACTTCTTATATCATTAAGGCATGCATAAGACTGTTTTATCTCCAGAACACTCAGTCATAGCCCCAGTAGATGATGCTGTGGGCAGAATGGGTCCTATCACTTGCTTCTGGGAGACCTATCTGAGTCCAACTGACCTAGGAAGAGAGGGTAAATGTGGTCTCTTTAAAACTTGCTGGCTAACTTAGTGTAGGTTCTCAGAGGCTGAGTACCATTTTCCCATTTGTAAAGGACAACGAAATCTTACAAGGGTTGCTGTGAGGCTTATGCCAGTAGTTACGGATGAGAGTGGAGAAGAAAGGCTAAACAGAACCAAGACCGTCAGGGTCTGCTGGGAACTTCTATCTGGAGTAGGTCCAGTAGAGTCCAGGGAAGCTGGAGTGGGAAGAAGGTAGAGGATTTGTGATCAGATTGCTGATGGAGCCAGCATGCCTAAGTTCCCTTTTCCAGGGTCTGCCCTTAGTCATTATGACCTTGACCACATCAGTTTCCTTACCCGAGAAATGAGTGTGTCTTTACAGATGGCAAGGTAGGTAGTGGCTCAGCTCACTCCACATCAAGTACTTAGAAAACCCAGCTCACACAGCTTCAGGGTCAGTTTGGTTTGGGTGCTGGCCCTGTACCCTCACCCACTGATCCAATGTCCACTTTTGCCTACCTTCTGTCTTCCAGGTCGATCCTTCGGGACCCACAGTCTCATCATGTCTCGGACAGGATGGCAGAGGGTACAGGTGGTGGCGATCTCCTGACAGCTGGACCTCCCACAATGTGAAGCTTTTGCTTGGGTTTCCCACGCTACCCTTTTCTTTTTCCTTTGTTATAATAATAATTATTATTTTAAACATTAAACCATCAAGACTTCTGAAGAGCAGAAGGCTACACTCTGGACAGGCACCTTTGTATTGTTTGAGTTTTTGTTTTGTTTTTAAGAACATTGAATGTGGGCAAAGCTTATGCATATATTCACCGTTAATCCGTTAATTTCTTAAGTTAGGAAACAATTTTAGTTTTATCTTTCATGTTCTGTTTTCTTTCTTACACATCTTTCAGTTTTGCTGTAGCATCCCACTTCCCAAAGAAGTTCTATCTGCCCCGAGTTTCGGTGTTTCTCCTGGAAAGGGATACGAAGATACAAGGAAGCAACCTCTGAGTTCCCTCCCTACCAGATGTGGGAGCTCTTGGACGCCTTGGATGGGCTGGTCCTGGCCAGCCCTCAGGCCTCAGATAGGATCAGAGATGAAGAAGCTCTCAGAAGAGGAAGACCAGGGTTTGGCCAGAAGGACTCTAAAGAAGACCTAAACCATGGGTTTGGTTGTCTTTAAGTTCTTGGGAGCCCCAGGCCACACCAGGACTCACTATAGTTGGAATTGCTTCCTTCTGCCCTTTCCAAGCGGGGTCCCTGAGGAAGGAGACAAAGAGTGATCATCCCATCACTTGGGGATAAAGAGACCCCACCCCCCCACCCCACTTGCACAAGCCTATCTTCTATTAGGACTGTTGTGCTGACCCTCATCACTTGGTCTTCCTTGGCCTCTGGCCACTGCTGTGAGGCCAATACCTTTTCCCCTGGATTTTGCCTCCTGGATTATCTTCCCAGTGTGCTGCAAGTCCAGCCTGTCATAGAGACTACCTAGCCCCAGTTTTGACCATTGCAGAGTACCCTCAACTGGCTGCTGCCACCATTTCCTCACAGTGAAAGGTGTGCCCTGTGTACCAGGATCCATGGTGTCACTCACCACCGGGTGATACTGTCAAGCGCCATCTCTCTTACCCCCAGGGACTTCGTGTTAGGTGATCAACCTCTTTGTAACTGTTGTCTGATGAGAAGAGAAAGGACCTGCCTTGAATAGGGAGGTGTGAGGCAGACAGGGATGCCCATATGGCTACTAGAGGGCCCATAGAGCAACTAGCTGTCTTAAAGCATCCCCAACCTAGATCCCAGTGACTCTGCTGTCTGTTTGCATAGCCTTCCACTCTTAACTCTCTGCAGTGTTCTTACAGCCTCCTAAGGGAAGATACCTTCCCTCCAGCTGCCTCATGGACCCTGTCATTCTCTCTGGTGCATCCCTCAACTTGGACGCACGTTCGGTTGCTCCAAAACTTTTCCAGATTGTTCACTCTGTTCTGGCCACATGAGATGGGGTCTCTGGACAAGGAAGGAAGGTATCTATCTGTTCATTCTTGTTTATCTTCCTAAACTAGCATAGGACGGTTAGGGAAGTGAGAGGCTAAGGAGAGCTTTTCTTCCAGCAGCTGTCCCTTGGTCCTGTAGTGTGGGGAAGGCCATCACAACACTGAACCCTGCTCAGCTCTCTCCACTTGCATTTTCCAGCTTTCTCTCAGGCAACTCAGCACCAAAGTTTCTTCCTCTTCTTGGCCAGAGGTCAGCTGCTGTTCCTGTGGGTACGTGGCTGCAGGTGGTAATGTAGGCCCTTGCCTTGTGCTGTATTGTGATAGCATCTTGTTTCCTTGAGTGACTTTTTAAGCAGCCTCCTGAGCCTAATCAGTAGCACCTGGGAGGGTGGGAGCAGCAGCATCCCCTAATTGCAAAGTACATTCCATTTCTGTTCCACGCCCCTCCCTTCACCTGGGTGCTGCTGTCTCTTTGTGCCTGAGCAGATGGGAAAAGCAGTCTCTGAGCTCAGGACCCCACACTTCCTGCCGTAGTCCCGCTCTGGGTTCCTAGCCAAATCACTAGTCTACCTACTTTTCTCTTTCTCTTCCCCGTCTCTTAGCTCTCTACAATCAAGACTTGGGTTACAGTGCTTTCCCACCGTACTTTTCTTGGTGTCAAAGTAGCCCCCATAGGTTGCGGGTGGGTAGCCTGGTGAGGGGTAGCCTGCTTCCCTGCACCTTATCTTCCATGCTCCCAGCTGGTTCTGGCCTGATGATTGCACCTCTATCTCTGGCTCAGATGAGAGCCAGGTCTTGAGCCCCAAGTGCCTGTTCCTGTTTTTTTTTTGTTTTGTTTTGTTTTTGTTGTTGTTGTTGTTTGTTTTTTTCCCCCCTCCCTCTCTTGCAGTCTATGCTATCACCTACCAGCCAGATGGAAGCTGGCCGGGTGACATGCTTGCTGTGCTATGGCCAGTGAGTCAGCCCCTGGTGGGCTCTGTAGTCTTCTCAAAGCCTGGCTCTGGCTCTCTTAGGGATCAGCATCCTTGTCCTCTGTTATTTCCCCTTCTGCCTCTGTATGGGTTGCAGGCCTGCCAGTAGCTCTGTGGGGCATCATCTCAGGTGCCTCCAGGTTTGTTAGATCTGCCCACATTCTAGAAGTTGCAGAACTTCTAACATTTGTCCCTTTTCTTGGGTGTGAGGATTGCCTGTTGGGAGACTGTCCTGGCCTGAGTTCTCTGTGCTCAGAGCTCAGCTCCCTGTGAGTGAAGGACAGATCATAGTGCCTTATTCCATTGTCCTCCTCTGTCCAGACTCTGCCAGAAGCAGGTGGCTGTCTTCTCTGTGTCCATTCGTCACTTGTACTCATACTCTCCCAACTGTATATAGCCACAGGGGACGGAAAACTGAGCCCCACCCACCTCCTGTGGGCTGTAGCCAGACACACCTCCCTCTTGCCTCTGTGGCCCTTCCAGCAGCTCTAGACCAGGACCAAATGCTGCTGCCCACATATGCACACTGCCTTTGTCCCTCCCTGTCCATACCTCTGGCCAGGAAGACACCGACTGCACCATATAACTGGCTCCAGCTCACCCCTTCTGGTCACAGGAGACGAAGGGTCAGGCTTTAGCCTCACCTAGCTCTAGGGCATTGGGGCCGAGAGTAGGAACTCCAGTCCCACCTTGTAGGGTTTGCCCTTGGCTGCCTGAGGGATGTTTTCATGTTTACTTAAAGAAATACCCTGTTTACAGCTGGAGGAAATGTGCGCCCACTCTAGGTGAAGATCTGACTCTGGATAGGGCCTGGCCCCCTCTGTGGCACTGCCAGTGGTGACTGACTCCAGTGAAGGCGGATAGATGCCTGGAGTGAGCCCAGAGGCCCTTGACTCCCTGGCTTCCTAACCCCGTGGTGCTAAGACCACTCCCTGTCCTCCTCACAGCCTTCTTGTCCCAACAGTCCCGCCTCCATCATTCCTTCCTCCAAGGTTTCCAGCTCTCTAACATATCACTGTTTTAGAAAACCAGTGTTTGCAGCAATAAGGTTATATTGTTTTTGTGTGAATCTTTTTCCAAGAACAGGAAAAGAACATTGTGGGAATCTTTATGCTATTAGCTGTTTACTGTGTTAGAAGACAGCATAAAAGGATGGATTGTATGTGGGTTTTAACCTTTAGGTATCGTTTGCAAACTTGGGAAGAGCAAGAGTCTAACTGCTATCCTCCAAGGAGGGAACGTTACTGCCCCGCCTTATTCCGTTGTCCCCCCCTCCCCCAACCCTGCTCACCTCACGTGAGCTCTTCCCACCTCGTCTCTTGCTCGATTGCCCCGCCTTCCACATCTGGGGGCACTAGTGGCTCAACTCTAGGTGGGTCTTTGGGTTATCCCTACCCTTGACTGGGTTCTTTCTTCCCATCTGGCAGCTCCAGACAGCTGCTGGGAGTCTACCTCAGAATTGGCTAAGCTTGGTTATTCAGCTCTTCAGGCCAGCAGACTCTGGAAGCTGATGCCTCTGCCTTTGCTGATTCTGAGTTTGTCATACAGCCTTCAGGTCAGCATAGGGTTGACTTTGAGGGAAAGGAGCCTTGTCTGGAAACATGCTCTGGGAGGGGAGCCCAGTAGGTATCTATAGCGTTGGCTGATGTCAGCATCCACAGCCATCTCTGAGGGATGCATCTACTGCCATTGGTTGCCTAGGGGCCCCTAGGATTGAGGGGAGTACCAGGAGTGAGCCTTTTGTTTGTTTGTTTGTTTTTAAATCCAAGTGAGATCATAGAAAGAAGGAAACCTACTTAGGGGGTATTTTTCAAAAAAAATTGCATCCCAAAGGCTACTTACCATCAAAACCGGAGGATATTTCAGTTATTCTTAATGCTCATGTGGGTCAGACTTGGTTTTGAGGGAGATTTAAAGCCAGGCACAAGGTTAGTTTCAATACTAGTTAATCTAATTTTCCTTTTTTTTTTTTTTTTTTTTTTTGCACAGAAGCTGGTAATATAGGACCTATGTGTGAACAACTTTATATGAATATTTTTTGTACTTGGCTTACTTGGGTTGGTATGATACATTATATTTAAGTTCTTTGAACACTGTGGATCCCCCTATTGTGTATGAATGACTGAAGCTTTGTAAATTAAGGGACGTTTGTGTGAATAAAGTTATTTGATGGGGTCTAAAAGCCATATGCTATTTGCAAATGAGTGTTTTGTGATTTTGTTGCTACTGGTTTGGATGAGTGGAAAGGCCACAGCATTGTTATTGGGGTTAGGGTTAGAGCCCTGTGGCACCTTGGACAAGCTAGACTTGCTGACCTGCCCTCGACAGACCAATTAAAGTAATAATGAAAAGCTTGCCAGCTGGGACAAATAAGAGCCTTGATGCACCTGTCTTTCCACGTGATGTGGAAGTACTGATGGCTACCTTCAGCAAGCAAAGACAAAACAAGAGCTCGACACTGGGCCAGCATGGCGTTCGTCCTCGACACTGTAGTTCCTTTCCCTTAAGAGTCAGCTTTGGGATTCTAGTAGAGTCTGGAAAGCTGAGCTGGCACTGTGCAGCACCGTTGAAACTCACCTGTCTAATAAAAATTAATGTTTGACATACAGTCTACCATTGTGGGTCTTTCCCAAGGAGATCTGTGAGTCCCGGAAGAAACAACAAAAACAAAAAGAAAACACAAAAGGAAAGAATCAGGACACTGGGATATGTGTTAGAGGAAAAGACTTCTGACACCAACTTGGATGGTGTAAACTCCATTCCAGACCCTGGATATAGGGACAAAGCAAAGGAGTCTTCTCTCCTTGAGCCTGGTAGTGAGTTGGCACTTGAAGGTAACCCACAAGTTTAGTGGGTTATGTTTGTGTTTCTGTGTGTGTGTCCTATTTTTATTTTATGTATATGAGTGTTAAGATTTTTTTTAAGAGGCGTGCACCACTAGCTTTCCAAGAGGCTATATATTATTTGTAAACTTCCAATAAATGCATTTTTGCCATATCCCCTTGTAGTTTAGTTGAGTAGGTGTGAAATGTAGATGCCTACTCCATTATACAGTGAAAGGAAGGGAGAATAGCCAGGGGTTTCTTTAGATTCTGACTCACCTGGCAGGATAAAGAGATACAGATGAGCCTGCTGTTTACTAGCCCTTTAACCTCGGGTCACTTCTCTCTGACTTCACTTTCTCACCCACAAAGTAGTAAAGAACCATGTAATAGGATGACTAAAAGGACTTAGAAAGCCTTTTTTACAGGAAAAACATGATGATGCCCTTTCTCTTCCATGAGCATTCTTTCCCAATCTTGTATCCTTGACATTGGAGTTCGGGCAGTATTTAAAAAGGAAAGAGGAGGTTGTGGCACATGTGTGGGCATGGCTAACATGAAGCATCAGACACCTGGAACAAAGTAGGAAAGCACTGTGCTCCGAGGACTAGAGGTGTGTCGATTAGACCTTTGGGGGAGAGATCTAAAATACCCCATGTCATAGTTACTTGTTTGGCACTTTGTTAAATAACCCAAACAGAAGCAACTTAGCAGGGTGTGGGGGTGCACCCCTTTCACCGCAGCACCAGGGAGACTGGGGTGGAGGGGTGGGGGGTGTCTCTGGGTTTGATCCAGCCTGATATACATAACAAGTTCCAGGCTAGCCAGGGCTACTTAGGGGATGGGGCGGGGCACAACTGAAGGGGGAAAGGCTATTCTGACTTAGTTTAAACTTGAAAGGTTGAAAGTCAAGATGCAAGAGCTTCAAGCAGCTGAGGACATCTACAAAGGGAAAAAGGAACAATGGATGTATGCATGCAAAGACTCTGGTTTTCTCCACCCGCAGAGTCTTTCCATATCTGTTAACCAAGAAAATCCCTCCCTGACCCCAGCTCTACCTCTTGTCAACTTGACACACTAAACTGTAAAATGAATTCAGTCAAACTTGAAAAGTCTCCATAGTCTTTAAAGATCTTCTGTGATTGTGTGTGTGTGTACACATGTGGGTGGGGGTGCACGCATGTACATATGCCTGTCAGGGCACACATAGAACAGGTAAAGACCTACTAAGCCACCTCATAACACACCCCCACACATAGTCTTTTAACAATTTCAGTGCTTTAAAAGTCTAAAGTCGCCGGGCGGTGGTGGCGCACGCCTTTAATCCCAGCACTCGGGAGGCAGAGCCAGGTGGATCTCGGTGAGTTCGAGGCCATCCTGGGCTACCAAGTGAGTTTCAGGAAAGGCTCAAAGCTACACAGAGAAACCCTGTCTGGAAAAACAAAAACAAAAACAAAAAAACAAACAAACAAAAAAGTCTAAAGTCCTAAGTGATCAACTTAGAATGGCACAGAATAAATATTTTTCTCTCCCATAAGGGAAGAATCTGGGCATAACAGCAAATGGCCATGCCAAAGCAAGACCTAAACCCAGCCCAGCAAATACCTAACTCTGAAGCTCTCTACTGGTGTCTAAGGCTGTGATAAAATTGGCTGATCTCCAGATACGGGTAGCCACACCCCTTCAGCTCTGTGGCCTCTCCAATTGGTCCCAATTCATTTTTACAACTTGCCTTGGCTGACATCCATCTCCAGTATCCTGGGGGTCTTCATTGCTTCGCTTTCATAATTGCACACAAATGGCCTCTCAGGACCTCTTTACAGGGATTCTGACCCTGCCAGAGATTACCTGGCCTCAGCTGCTCTCAGTGACTCCTTCAGTCTTGTGGTTTTCATGCCTTCAAAACCAGTTGACAATACTGCCAGCAGCTAGGTTTGGAGCCTCGGATGGGGACACCTTTACTATGGTTCCAGTGCAGCACAGGTTTCTGTTAATGGCTCTTTTCTCTGACAATTACAGCATTTTGCTGTCTACGTATTTACCCAAAACTTGAAGCTTGCTCACACACCTTTCCTCTGCCAAACAAATGAGCACATAGTCTTTACATTGAGCTTCCTTCAGCTTCTTAGGATATGGACAGAACGAAGCCAGACTCTTGGCCAAAATATCACATGAAAGGCACCTAACCTAGTTCCAAATAGAGTCGTTTGTCTCCTCAGAACTCATGAGATGGACCAATATCTGCATTTCTTGGGATTTTGGTCTTCTAAGCTCCCATCAGAACAGCCCATTTTGCTTTTAGTACTTGAGAGCTTTTTAGTCCAAAGTCCCCAGTTCTTCCACTTTTGTCCCATAAAACAATCTCAAAGGCCTAAGTACCATGGGGTCAGGTTTGCCACAGCACTGGCCCCACTTGGTACCAATTCGTGTCTCAGTTTCTTTTCTGTTGCTGTGATAAAATACCCTGAGAAAAGAAACTTAAAAGGAGGAAGTTCACGGAGTGAGAAAGTCAGGGTGGCCAGAGAGTGAAGCAGATGGTCACATCACATCCAGTCAGGAGCAGAGACAGTGAATGCATACGTGCTGGTACTTAGCTCTGTTTCTCCACAGTCTAGGATCTTCTGCACAGAGAATGGTCCCACCCACAATTAAGATGGGTCTTCCTACACCTACCAACATAAAATAATCCCTCACAGGTATTCCCATAGGCTCATCTTCTAGGTGATTCTAGATTCTGTCAAGTTGACACCACTGACTATCCCACCCAACCAAGCCATGCTCCTGTCAGTGGAAGGAGTTACCCAGAACCTCACTAATCCTGCCCCTGCCCGATTCTATCTGCTCTTCAGCTTCAGCCTCTGGCTTAGTGTTGGATAAATATTTGCTTCCAGCCTACTCACTGCTGTTCAGGAGTTTCTGTTCCAGAGAAGAAATTGGGAGACTATATAGGCACATTGGTCTGGCAGGCTAGGCCAGAGGGAGACAGAAATGAGGCTCTGGAACATCTGGGGGCATGGAGGAGACAAAGCCTGGGTGACTGCCCTGTCCACCCTACTGCTTAGCCAGAATCCCACTCCAGACCCTGCTTAGCCTGCAGTGTCAATGACCCAGGGAGACCTTCTGGCCTTCCAACTTGAAGCCTTGCATGAGGTCTTCCTATCATCATATCCATGCCTGAGGTTCCAAAGGAGCTCCTATGTCATTGAGACCCATCGTGGGCAGTATCCACACAATTTCCTTCTAAGTCTACAGAGCAGGCCACACAGTAGCCCTTAGCTCTCCTGCTTACTTCTTGAGCCTTGCCACCCAGCATCCTCTCTGTCTCTGCTTCCAAGTAAGTCATCTTGGCTTTCCTGCTGTCCCTCAGCACACAGAACATTTCTATCCTGAGCCTTTAAACTACAGTTCCCTCTACCTGGAATACATTGGTATTCCTGCTTCATACAAGAGGTCTGTTCATGTCACCTAAGACCTTTCCTGACTTATTTAAAGAAACATGTCCCCGTCATCACTGACTCTTTAACATGCTTCATTTTTCTTAAAGTACATCACTACCACAGTTTACTATATAATGTACATATCTATAATTTATACACCAATGTATATAAGTCATCAAGATATAGCTATAAATGTGTATATGTGGAGCACAGTCCCAACTGATATGCCTACAACACAGCTTTTTGAGCCTAAGACGCAGATCATTGTGGAAGAAGGGGCAGAAAGATCGTAAGAGGCAGAGAACAAGGAGATTGCTGTAATAGTGTGTCTTGAAGGAATGTCAGAAGCCACACCCATAAAGTCTCACCAACATGACTGCCTAAACATGAACTTAACAAGGACAACGGCAGACATGCTAACACTGATGCAAGTAAGCTCCTGGGACCTCAGCCCTACACAAGAGCAGACAACTAAGGAATGCTGAGTGGCGTGAACGGAACCCGCTCAGGACACCCCAAGACCAAGTCTCAGCACAAAGGAGATTTATTTGCCCCAGAGGGACAGAGGGCAGGGAGTAAGAGACAAAGACAGGAGATAGAGGACTGGGGGAAGGGGAAGGGAAGAAGGGAGTGGGGGCAGGGGTGTTTGTCCTGGAGGTGGCAGACAAAGGACCACCTCGAGCTAAAGAGGCCACAGATGTGACTCATGGGAAAATGGTGGCTTATAAAGGTAAAAGGAGAAACCCTATGTTAGGATGAGGTGTTTAATTTTTTTTTAAAGATTTATTTATTACGTATACAGTATACACCTGCACGCCAGAAGAGGGCGCCAGATCTCATTACAGATGGTTGTGAGCTACCACGTGGTTGCCTGGAATTGAACTCAGGACCTCAGGAAGAACAGCTCTTAACCCCTGAGCCATCTCTCCAGATCGATGTGTTTAATTTTAATTGGACATGTTAATTTGGACAGCCTAAGGGGGCTTTTGATTGCTGGGCTTCAATACTTCCATAGCGGGACCTTGGTAGTCAGCCTCAGGAGGAGGAAGTGGCCGAATAAGGGAGTAGACCTTGGCGGCTAGCTTTAGGAGTGTCATCTAATGGATGGGGGAAGGGCAAGGCTTACCACACAATGTTTGCCATGCTGGAGCTGGCTAGAGTCCCTTCACTGAGAGTGAGAGAAATAGTCGTCTTCAGGAAAGAGCACACCAATTGATTATCTAATACCAAATGGTCATCCCTGAAAACATATACATATAAGTAACATTATACAGACTGAGCAAGTTGTGTTTGTGAATTTAAGAATTTATATGTACACATGCGTACATATATACATACGTATGTATGTAACAACAATGTATCAAAAAATAGACCATGAATTTGAAAGAAAGCAAGGAGAGGTTTCTGGGAGAGTTTGAAGGGAGGAAATGGAAGGGGAAATAATGTAATTATGTAATGTAATTATATGCTCTAAATAAAAAATTTTAAAAATATGTGTGTGTCCTTAAAGAGTGCCTGGTAAGGCGCATAGTAGACAGTAGCCTGTAAGTGTTAAGCAGATGAGTGAGAGAGACCCTGTGTAGTCAGAGTCTATTTATTATTCCACAGTCTCAAGGAAAGAACTTGCTTGGGAGCCAGCAGGGCAGATTGTGGCGGTGGGGCGGGAACCGAGAGCCTATGAGCCCTCACCCGTTCTCTGCCTGGCTTCAGTCCAGCTAGCCCCAGAGACACGGGGATGAAACTTCTTAGGATATTGCCAGGTGTAGATAGTGATAATGCAGTTTCATTTCTCTCATCTGGATCAGGGATCAGCAAACTTACCAGAGGCCAAACAGTAAATAGTTTAGGCTTCGTTGGCCATAGGGTCCGTTGGAGTGTTTCGGCTCTACTGTTGCGATGCACAGCTGCCACTGAGAATGTGCACACAAATGAGTGGCCTTTATTTATGAACACTGAAATTGGAATTTCATATTTTCTCCCGAGGGTCAGTTACTCTTCCTTCAGCTGCTTAGAACCACACCTGCCTTAATCCCAACACTTGGGAGACAGAGCCCAGAGCCTGGTCTACAGAGTAAGTTCCAGGCCAGCCAGGGCTACATAAGTGAAAACTGGTCTAAATAAATAAGTGAAATAAATAAATACTTTTGTGAGCAGAGCCTGTGATCTACATAATGATGTGATCTGCATGAGATGGGCCAGGTCAGTGATGTGTCAGGTTCACAGGAATGAGGATGGTACCTGTGCCTGTTAAAAGTGGGGAGGATGGTCCAAGCCCCGAGACCTGCTCCATGCCCACCTGGTTCCTTAGCTACAGTTCTGAGTAGGGACAAGGGAAGTAGATGGCAGCCACTGTATAGTTTCCTTCTGTGGGAGTGCCAAGTGCCATGAGAGAAAACAACTTCAGGGAGGAAAGGTTTTGTCCTGTTATACTTGTAGGTTCATCGAGAGAAATCAGGACAGGAAGTTAAACACTGCTTGCTGGCTTGCTCATTGACTCCTACTTAGCTAGCTTTCATATACAGCCTAGGAACATCTGCCTAGGGAATGGTACTGCCTACAGTGGCCTAGGCCCTCTTAACTATCAAGACAATCCCCCCATATGGGAGATTCAATAATTAGTATTATTCAGTATTATTATTCAGTAATAATAATCAAGACATACCCAAAGGCTAATCTGATTTAGGCAGTCCCTCCATTGACGTGCTCTTCTCGAATGTGCATGACCCTAGGCTGTGTCAAGTTGACAAGCTAACTAGGACACTTGCCATCTGACATGGCCGTGTCTAGAAGTAAAGTGAGAAAAAGCAACTGGAAGAGAAGTCAAGAGTCCTGAATCTAAATCCATCAAGGCCTCCTGGCAACTGTGTGGGAAGTGACAGGCTCACTCTTCTTTGGGGCTAGTAGTGTGGTAGATCCGGAAACCAGGGAGTGGGTGTTTAGGTTACCACTCTTTGCTTCATAGTGTTGATATCTTGAGTATATTATTCTCTGGCATGATGCCTCTAGAAAATGGCAGCACTTCTACTTTGTGATTTTTTTTCTGAGCGTTAATGAGATAGTGAACATATAATTCATATTATAGGATTGGGCATGTGGTAATTAGTTACCCATACAGGGTCTCTATTGATAGTTATATTTTATATTTAATACAGATATACAATTCATTTTGGTCATATCCATTCCCATTCCTTCCTTTCTGCTCTCCCCAGCCTCCTCAACATATCTCCCATCACCCTCCCAAGTTCTTGTCTTTTTATTGTTATGACCGACTAAGTCCGATTAGTGCTGCCTCTCTGTATGTGGATGTGGGGTCATCCACTGGGATATGGGCAACCTACCAATGGCCACTCCCTACTCCTGAAGAGAAAAATGACTCACCTTCCCTCCACACCATCAGTTGCCCCATCCCTGCTTCCCAGATAGGGGAGGGGCATCCGGAGACCCTCTCCCCTTCATTATGTAATTTAACTATTTTGATCTTGCTAATTACAACTTGTTCAGATAAATACAACTCCTGTGAGTCCATATAACATCCATGTCATGTCCAAAGGCCAGCCTTTCACTGTCCTCCTGTCCTCTGGCCCTCACATTCTTTCCATCCCCGCTTCTGCAGTGTTCTCTGAGTCTTGGGTGGGGTAGAGTGGTATAGATGTTCCATATATGGCTGAACACTCACTTATTCCTAGCTTTTTCAACATTGTGAGTCTCTAAACTAACCACTATTCTTTATAGGAAGTTTCTGACAAAGGTTGAGAGCAACACAACTGTGGTGATATACTGTGTCCCCCAATTGTACACCCTAGTAAAGCTAATCTGAGTGATCAGAAAAACAGAAAGAAGCCAGCCACATTCTTACCACTTGGAAATCCTCAGCCAAAGAGACCTACTTCCTGTATACCCGTGCCTATAAGCCTTTCTGTTCTGCATCTCACTTCCTCTCTCTGCCCAGCTACATCACTTCCTGTCTGTCTGTACAGACCTCCAAACCTCTATGGTTAGTGCTGGGATTAAAGGCATGTGTCACCATGCCTGGCTCTGTTCCCCAGTGTGTCCTCAGAGAGATCCAAATAGATCTCTGCCTCCCTAATGCTAGGATTAAAGGTGTGTGCTACCATTGCCTGACTTCTATGTTTAATACACTGGCTGGCTTTTTCCTCTGATCCTCAGATAAGCTTTCTTAGGGTGCACAATATATTGGGGGACACAATATATCACCACACATAACTCTATGGATAGAAACATAAATATGTAGAAGAGAGTTGGACAACATGACCAATTAGCAGGACATCAGTAGATTCTTCCTTATGGCCTGTGTTTTCCCTAGCCATGTATTTTGGCCATGTTTATGGTACCCGGTATGAAATTCCTCCTGGAAGCATGTGTCAAGTTTAATCAAGGGAGTAGTTGGTTGGGTCCATGAACTGTCTTGCCGTTAGTGCACCAGTGGACACATCTTGCCTAGCAGGTCATTACTCCAGCATCAGGACCAGCACTGGTTAAAACCATTGATGTAGTTCTACCCTAGCAGCTTGCATAGCACTTTCCATCACTGTAAAAGCTAGGGACAGAGTTTGCTGGTCAGTTCATTGGCCTTCTCTGTCCTGCATCCAAAGTGAGTATGTCTTCAGCAACGGGATCTTAGCATCTAGTTATGAAGGGCAATCGAGCAATGGCAATAGCCTGTCTTGTTTTGGATGGCTCAGAGACCTCCCTGACAAACAGTTCATAGGGAGGTAACCTGGTCCTGATGTTGAGAGTTTCACCTAGTAACCTGTTTTCTGGAAGCAGAATTGTTCAAACTCCTTTTTAAAATTATGCTTAAATTAGCTTACAAACTAGTGGAGTTTTATCAAGCTTCTTCATACATTCTTAGTTTGGGTTAACCCAGCCTCTACCCCTCAGTTTCCCCCTCCCATATCTCCACTTAAACTCTTACTCCTTGCATCTCCCTACCCACTGTTCTATATCACATGTGTTCTGCTGTCTCCTCTTTATATATATGTACACACACACACACACACACACACACACACATTTATCTTGGGTGTAAGATCATATGTTTCCGTGTAGCTTCTTTGTGCTCACTTCCATTTGGTTAACCCTTCCACTGTCCCCTCAGTTCCCATCCCCATCACTCCATTACCTGCTTCAACCTTCCTGCCTCATTTCCACTTTCATCTTACCTATACTCCACTCTCCCCCACCTTTTAAAGTACATCGTGCCCCCCCACTGACCTGTCACTAATTTTCTTACTGCTACATGTACTCCACACTAAAACACAACATCGGAAGCTACCACCAACGTGTGAAAGAGAACATGCAATATTTGTCTTTCAGGGCCTGGATAACATTACCAAGTAAAAATTCTTCCCAGTTCCATCCATTTAATTGCACATTTCATTATTTCATTTTTCAAAAGCTGAGTAATAGTCCATCGTGTATATGGACCATATTTTCATGTTCCATCTGCCACCGATTCACATCTAGGTTGATGTAGTTTACTAACTGTTGTGACTGGAATAGCAATGAACATGAACGTACAGGTATCGCTGTAGTAGAATAGAAGGTCCTTTGGGTACATACCCAGGAGTGGTATGGCTGGGTCATAGGGTGATTTCCTAGTTTTGAGAAACCTCCAGACTGATTTCCAGAGTGCCTTTACTCGTTGAGACTCCTTTCCCCACAGCCTTGCCTTTGGTGTCATTTCTATCCCTGGTGGTGGCCGTTTTGACTGAAGTGAGATAGAATCTTAGCATAGTCATAATCTGCATTTCCCTGATGGCTGTGGATGTTGAACACTCATTAAAGAGTATACTAGCTGCCGGGCGGTGGTAGCACATGCCTTTAATCCCAGCACTCGGGAGGCAGAGCCAGGCGGATCTCTTTGAGTTCGAGGCCAGCTCATGGGCCACAAAGTGAGTTCCAGGAAAGGCACAAAGCTACACAGAGAAACCCTGTCTCAAAAAACCAAAAAAAAAAAAAAAAAAAAAAAAAAAAAAGAGTATACTAGCCATTGTATTTCTTCTTCTAAGAATTTTCTGTTCAGTTTTGTGGCCCGGTTTTTAAGTTAAGTAGTTTGTTTTCCTAGTGTTTAGTTTTGTGAGTGCTTTGTATATTTTAGGCACTAATCCTGTGTTACATGCATATCTGGCAAAGATTTTCTCCCTGTCCGCAGGCTGCCTCTTCACTTGATTGGCTATTTCCTTTGCTCTACAGGGCTTTTAGTTTCCCGAAACCTCATTTGTCAATTGTTGATCTTATTTCCTGAAGTATCAGAGTTCTATTTAGAAAGTCCTTTCCTATGCCTATAATTGAAGTTGCACCCTACGTTTATCAGTAGCAGGTTCAGGGTATTAGGCCTTTTGTCGAGGTCCTTCATTCGTCTGGAGTTGAGTTTTGTGTAGGGTGAGAGGTAAGCAGTATTCAGTTTCACTTTTCTGTGTGTCGATACACAGGTTTCCCAGCACCTTGACCACAGGCAACTTAAGGAAAAAAGTTTATTTTGGCTTATGATCCCAGAGGGTTAGAGTCCATAGCGGTGGAGGAGACGTGGTGGCAGAGAGCTGAAGGAAGAAGCTAAGAGGTCCACATCTCAACAGCATAGACGAAGCAGAGAACATGAACTGGAAGTGAGGCATGGCTATAAACCCTCAAAGCCTAGCCCCAGTAACATACCTCGTTTAGCAAGGCTGCACCTCTCTCCATAACCCCTGCTCCCCAAACAGCACTGCCAACTTAAAGCCAAGTATTCAAATACATGAGCCTATGTGTGGCATTTCTCATTCAAACCAAACTTTTATTTTATGAAACTGGAAAATCTAAAATAAATGGGCAAATTACTAGAAGCATACAACTTACCAAAATTAAACCAAGAGGAGATAAACAGATCCACAGCCAGCAATGAGAGTGAAGCAGTAATAATCTCAAAAACAAACAAACAAAACAGTAGGACCAGACGGAGTCTCTGCAGAATTCCACCAGAACTTCAAAGAAGAGCTAACACCACCACTACTCTAATTCCATGAAGTAAAAAAGGAAAGGCGGGCTTCCAGGATTTTCTGATGAAGCCAGTATTACTCTGGCTGACAAAGGAAAACTGACAAAGAAAACCTTACAAAGGAAAAAAAAAATTTACAAATTTCTCGATCAACATAGCAAAAACTCTCAGTAAAATACCAGCAAACCTAATTTATGCTCATACAAAAAAAGTTCATCTACCATGATTTAGCGTCACAGAGATTTAGGGAAGGGTCAACATACATAAAGCCATTCAATAGTGTGTTGTTGAACTTCCAAGAGTTTATTTACTCACCATAGTTTGTTTTTTTTTTTTTTTTTGTTTTTTTTGTTTTTTGTTTTTCGAGACAGGGTTTCTCTGTTTAGTCCTTGCTGTCCTGGAACTCACTCTGTAGCCCAGGCTGGCCTCGAACTCGCAGAGATCCACCTGCCTCTGCCTCCTGAGTGCTGGGATTAAAGGCGTGCGCTGCCGCCGCCCGGCCTCTCACCGTAGTTTTATTGCTGTTGATATCTAGCTTTATTCCATGGTGGGAATGCAGAACGTTATTTCAGTTTTTATGGATTTGTTCAGACTTCTTTTGTGTCATAATATGTGATCAATTTTGAAGAAAATTCTATATGCTGCTGAGAAGAACGTGTGTTCTTTAGAGTTTGTGTAGCATGTTCTAAAGATGTCCATTTGACTTGTGGTTTCTTTTCTGCCAATGTTTCTCTGCTTAGTTTTTGTCCAGCTGACCTGGCTATTGGTAATATTAAAATTCTCAGACTATCACTGTGTTGAGATTAATCTGTATTTTACACCTTGTAGTATTTATTTTATGAAATTGGGTGCACATGTGTTTGGTGTGTACATGTTTAGAACTATAATATCCTCTTAGAGCCTGTTCCTTCCATGAGTATGAAATGCCCCACTTTATCTCTTTTGACTGGTTTTGGTTTGAAAGCTATTTTGTCAGATATTAGAATGGCTACACCTGCTTGTTTCATAGTTTCATTTACTTGGAATATTTTCCCAACTTTTTACCCTAAGGTGTTGCCTACCATTGATGGTGAGGTCTTTTTCTTGGAGGCTTAAAAAAATGGATTGTGTTCTCTTTTTTAAGTTTAATTTAATTTAATGTTGTCTGTGAAGCATGTACATGGCTGGTGCCTAAAGAGGCCAGAATAGTGTGTCTTGTCCCTTGGGACTGGAGTTATAGATATTGTGAGCCACTGTGTTGGTGCTGGGAATCCAACTCAGGTTCTCTGGAAGAGCAGCTAGTGCTCAACTGCTGAACCATCTTTCAGCCATGGATTGTGTTTTCTAATCCAATCTGCTAGGCTGTCTTTTTACTGGAGGAGTTAAGATCAGTAATATTTGGGGTTATTATTGAAGTGTGTATTAATTCCTGTTATTTTCTTGATTTTATGACTTTATATTTTTTAGACCTCTTTTGATCCACTGTCCTGGTATTGTTTATTTATTCCCTGTGATCTCTTGGGTGTATATATCTCTTCAAATTGAAACATTCCTTCCAGTATCCTCTGTAGAGCTGGTTTAGTGATCATAAGTTCCTTTATTCTGTTTTTATCATGGAAGGTTTTTATTTCTCTTTCAATTTTACTAGATAGTTTTGCTGGGTAGAATAGAGTAGGTTAACAGATACGGTCTTTCAAAACTTAAGGTTCTTGAAATTATCAGTTTTATTTATTCCAGTGGGCCTGCCTTTATAGGTAACTTGAAACTTTCAATATCCTTTCCTTCCTCTGTGCTTCTGATGTTCTAACTATGTCATGGGAATTTTTTTTCTTTTTTTCTCCTGTCTAGTTGATGTTCTATAGGCTTCTCATACCTGGATGGGCATCTTGTTCTCAAGGTGTGGAAATTTTTCCTCTATGATTTTATTGAAAATATATTGTAAGCCTTTGGTGCAATGTTATCCTCTTGCTTCTGTGTCCATAATTTGAAGACTTGTACTTTATAATAGTGTCCCAGAGCTATCCTATATTCCATCCATATCTTAAAGAATTTATCATTGACCTTTATTGTATGATCAAATTCCTCTACCTTGTCTTCCAGCTCTGCATCTGTTTTCCACATGATCCATTCTGTCAGTAAGGTTGGTGAGGCTTTCCACTGAGTTTTTAATTTGGTTTATTGAATTTTCATTTCCAGTATCATTTCAGTTTGGCTTCTCTTCAATTATTCTCTTTGTTGAATTTTGTTTTTATTTCTTGTATTAACTTTCTTATTTCATTTATCTCTTTTTTCTCTCTTGGAGTATATTCATTTCTTCTTTGAGCTGTTTGGATAGAGTTAAAATCACTTGTTTGAATTCTTTGGGCATTCTTTCAGGTCATTCTCACTGGGGTCTGTTATTATGGGATTAGTAATTTTTGGAGGAGACGTATTGTCTTGGATCTTTGTGTTGTTTTGTTTCTGCACTGGAACTTGCACATCTGGACTTGGTTGAGTGGAAGGGTAGCCCCACCCAGAGGCTGAGCATCTGTGGTTGCTTACCTGTTGGTACTGCGAGTATTCGAGTAGGTGTTGGAAGTCTCAGGGTCTGGGAACATCTTACCTGTTGGTGTTGGGAGTAGGGTGGAAGGCAAAAGTTTAGGTCAATTTCTCTGGGTCTCCCTGTTTGTCAGTGCCTGGAGCTTGGGAGAAAGTAGACATTTGAGCTAAGTGCTCATGGTCGAGGGCCCCTTCCATGTCCTAGTTTTGTTCTGTTTCTTAAGCCAAAGGTACCCTATAAGACGCTTTTCAAATGAAAGGCCCTAAGTTCAAATAATGGTAAAGAATGCTGTTTGTTTTATTTCCCTCTTGGAACTTCCCATGTGCATCTTCAAGGCTCTGAGAAGTCCTGCACTAAGTGCTCTTCCCCAAGCTTCTTAGACCACTGCTCACGCATTGGACACCACCTGCTAACATCTCCTCACACTAATTTGTGAGATAATTGCTTCAGAGTCCGTGTTGGGAGATGCCGAACGAAGCACATCTCTGCACCTTAAGATCCTAATTTCCTTCCAGGGGGCTTTAGCTGCTGCATTCTGTTTCCCATGAGACTGTAATCACAGCCCTCTTACAAAACCTTCAGTCATTTCCTCTGCTTGGTCTTCTGGTTCCCTGAGGGCAGACAAATAATATTGGGAATTTAATTACCACAAGTTAGGTCCCCTGCCCAAATGCTTTGGGAGCACTGACCAGACAATTTGAATATGGGAAGAACACAGAGTGGCCACTCCAGACAACATACCAAGTGTGGTGCCAAACCCACACATTCCTGGCCCCACATTGGCAGGGCCTGGCTCTTTCACCTAGTATATACCTAATATCAATACCTAATACCAACACATCCCATTAGCCTTTGCTAGGAGGCACCTGTAGTTCAGTAGTTCTGCACATTAGCTCTATTATGAGACAGCCTAGGTTCCAGCCAAGTTGCTATACCTTCAAGAACCCAGTTTCCTCCTATACAAATGAGGCTGATAACTACCTATGCCTGTGAGGATCGGTCACTGCTGCACAGACGGGAGATTTGCAAACAACAGTTGCTGAAACAAGACAGAACTTGTCTTCTTTTATACACAGAACAAGACGACACAAGACTCCTATTGCATATATCAAGTCAGGGAGGCTTAGTGTTCTTGTCTGCAGTTCATGGCTTTCAGTGCAGATAATAGTTGTGGTGGTGCATGCCTGTAATTCCAGCACTAGGAAGACTGAAACATAAGGATTGCTGCAAGTTCAAAGTTAGCTTGAGCAACGTAGTGGGTTCAGAACATCGTAGTCTACATAGAAAAATTCATAGACAAACCCTACATTCAAAAAATTTTGCCGATTTAGCTTCAAAACAAAGCAAGACAATTTAAAAGCCACAAAAAGGTTTGGGGTAGGAGTAAAGAAGTGAGGAAAGAAATATCTAGATTATATTCAATCTCCAGGCCTATTCCTGGTTGTATATTCTGTGTTCTGGTCCAGCCTGGTGAATCTACCTGACCCTCTGTGCCAGCCCAATCCACTGAATCCACTCAAATTTATCCTGCCCACCATATTCAGGCCTAGCCTAAGCCATACATCCTGAGCTCTGGTCTAGTCTGATGAATCTTCCTGATCCTAGTCCACTTGCACCCTCCCGATCCCCAGACCTACCCCAGTTCTCATATCTTGTCTGCACCAGCCCAGTCTAGTGAGTCCTGCTCACACTATTCCCAAGCTCCAGACTTGGCGGCAGGCTACCTAGCCCAGCTTGCTGAATCCACCAGACCTTAGACTGCTCATGCCATATCCAACCTCCAGGCTTAGCCCAGGTATCACATACTATTACTGTCTAGTATGGTGAGTCCTCTGGACCCTAGCCAACCTGCACTACACTTAACTTCCAGGCCCAGGCAGGGAAACACATTTGTGTACCTATATAGCCTGATGAGTCCCTGGAAGCTTAGATGGTTTCTTAGTTAGGGTTTCTATTTCTGTGAAGAGACATCATGACCATGGCAAGTCTTATAAAGGAAAACATTTAATTGGGGCTGGCTTACAGTTTCAGAGGTTTTAGTCTGTTGTCATCATGGTGGGAAGCATGGCAGTGTGCAGGCAGACATGGTGCTGGAGAAGGAGCTGAGAGTTCTACATCTGGATCAGCAGGCAGCAGGAAGAGAATGTCATATTGGGCTTGGCTTGAGCATCTGAGACCTCACAGCCTGCCCCCAGTGACACACTTCCTTCAACAAGGCCACACCTACTCCAACAAGGCCACACCTCCTAATAGTGCCACTCCCTATAAACCTGTGGGGGCCATTTTCTTTCAAACCACGAACCACAGATGGTCATACCCACCCCTCAGATATAGCCGCAGACAGACAGACTGTATGCTGACCTAATAAGTATCCAAGACCCTGGTCCACCCACACCATCTTTACACTCTCAGGTAAAACTTTTTGTTTGTTTGTTTGTTTGTTTTGCAAGACAGTGTTTCTCTGTGTAGTTTTGGTGCCTGTCCTGGATCTAGACCAGGCTGGCCTTGGACTCACAGAGATCCACCTGGTTCTGCCTCCCAAATGCTGGGATTAAAGGCGTGCGCCACCACTGCCTGGCCAGGCAAAACTTAAGTAGCACAACCCAAGCAATTCCAGCCATTAGTCCCATTCACCTATATTCTTGGTTACCACTGAATTGGAATTCTCCCATTCCTCCAATCCAAAAGCAACACTGACCCTCCAGAGGACTGACCTACCAAGTTCTCATACGTGATCTGAAATAAACTAGGCTTGAGCAGCAAGAACACAATCAAATTTCCAGTCTATAAAGGCAGCCTAGAACTTCACATAAGACACACAACCAAGAAAAGAAGTTTGCATGTCCAGGTCTCACCATACAAACACAGACATGAAAGGCCAAGACAATATGACCTTCACCCCGACCCAAATCCACCAGTCCTATAGAAATGGTGTCCAGTGAGAGTCACCTAGGTGAACACCAGACAACAGGACTTAAAAGAAGAAACCATAAACGTCATCAAAAAATTCAAGGAGTTTAAATAAGATACCAGTTCCAATTGCTTGTGATGGCTCACCTTGGTTCTCAACTTGACTGCATATGCAATCTAGGGGCTAGAAATGGCTCAAAAAAAAAAACAAAAAACCAAAAATACACTGACTGCTCTTCCAGAGGCCCCAAGTGTGATGCCCAATACCCACATGGAAGCTCACAACCATCTGTAACTAGAGTTCTAGGAGAACCAATGCCCTCCCTCACCTGCACCAGACACACTTATGATGCACAGACATATGTGCAAGTAACACATGCACACATATCAAATTGAATTAAATTTATTTATTTTATTTTATTTTTTTCTGAGACAGGGTTTCTCTGTGTAGCCCCGATTGTCCTGGAACTCACTCTATAGACCAGGCTGGCCTTGAACTCAAAGATCCATCTGTCTCTGCCTCCCCAGTACTGGGATTAAGGTGTGTGCCATCATTGCCCAGCAAAATTGAATGAGATTAAAATTTAAAAAAGAAAATCTGAAAGAAATGGACAAGTTTCTAGTAGTTTCTAGAGGCATTCATATCACTCAAGTTAAACCAAGAAGAGTTCAACATCCTTTCCTTTTTTTTTTTTTTTCTTGTTCTTTTTTTTTGGTTTTTCAAGACAGGGTTTCTCTGTGTAGTTTTGGTGCCTGTCCTGGATCTTGCTCTGTAGACCAGGCTGGTCTCCAACTCACAGAGATCCGCCTGGCTCTGCCTCCCAAGTGCTGGGATTAAAGGCGTGGGCCACCACCGCCCAAGTTCAACATCCTAAATAGACTGATTATATATAATCAATATATATGAAGATTGAAACAAGATGGTCAGTGGTGGCACCCGCCTTCAGTCCCAGCACTTGGGAGGCAGAGCCAGGCGGATCTCTGTGAGTTCAAGGTCAGCCTGGTCTACAGAGAGAGTTTCAGGACAGCCAGGGCTACACAGAGAGACCCTGCCCTCGCCCCCCGAAAAAAACACCCCAAATCAAACAACAGAAGAAGAACAAGGAGAAGAAGAAGGAAAAGAAGAAGACTGAAACAGCAATAAAAAGCCTTCTTTAAAAAAAAAAAAAAAAAAAAGCCCAGGCCCAGATAGATTCACAGTAGAATTCTACCAGACTTTCAAAAAAGATCTACAGCCAAAAAATTGTTAAATTGCCAGGCGGTGGTGGTGCACACCTTTAATCCCAGCCAGCCTGGGCTACCAAGTGAGTTCCAGGAAAGGCGCAAACCTACACAGAGAAACCCTGTCTCGAAAAACAAAAACAAAAACAAACAAACAAAAAAAATTGTCAAATTAACTAAAAAAAAGAAACAGAAAGAACACTTCAAAACTCATTTTATAAAGCCATTGTGTAATATTAAAAGCAGGTTAAAGACACACGTGCGCACACACACACAAATACCACGGAACAATATCCCTGATGAACATAGATGCAAAAATCCTTAATAAAATTATTGCAAACCAACACAGGTATATATCAGAAAACTCATTCACCATGATCAAGTTGACTTTATCCCAGAGATACAGGGATGATGGTTCAACATACATAAGTCAATAAATATAGGTCATATGAATTGGCTTAAAGTTTAAAAAAAGTCACATAATCATTTCAATAGATGCTAAAAAAAAGCCTTTGACAAAATGCAATGTGATTTCATGATAAAAATCCTAGAGCAGTGATTCTCATCCTTCCTAATGCTGCAACCCTTTAATACAGTTCCTCGTGTTGTGGTGACCTCCGACCATAAAATCATGTCATTGGTACCTCATAACTAATATTGCTACCGTTATGAATTATAATGCAAATATCTGCTATTCAGGTTATCTGATATGTGACCCCCCCCCCAGGGATCATTACCCACAGGTTGAGAACTGCTGTCCTAGAGAGTAGAAGTAAAGGGAACACACCTCAACATAGCGAAGCCCTAATGGGGAAATGCCTGAATCAGTCCATTAAAATCAGGAACAAGACAGGACCGTCCGCCATCCCCACTCTTTTTCAGTATAGTTCAGGGAGCACTCACTGGAGCTATAAGACAAAAGAAGGAAATTAAAGGGTTACAAATAAGAACAAATTATCACTTGTTTGCAGATAAGATAATATGTATTAAAGATGCCAAAGATTCCACCAGAAAACTTTTAGAAATGGCCAACAATTTCAATAAACTGGCAGGATACAAAATCAATGTTCAATAATCACTAGCCTTTCTATGTACCAGTGGCAAACATGTTAAGAAACAATATCATGGAAGCATTCCATTTACAATACCCTCAAAAATTATAAGATACAATGTCTGGAATAAACCTAACCAAGTGGGTGACAGATCTCTACAGCAGAAACTTGACATCTCTGAAGAAAATGACTGAGGATGACAGTAGAAGATGGAAAGACCTCCCATGCTCATGGATTGGTAGAATTAATATTGTGAAAGTGACCATCCTACCAAAAGCCATGTACAATTAAATGCCATCCAATCAAAATCCCCATGTCATTCTTTGTAGAAACAGAAAAAAAAATCCTGAAATCCATATGGAACCACAAAAGACCCCACAATGCTGAAGCAATCTTGAGCAAATAGAACAATTCTGGAGGGATTGCCATTCTAGATTTCAATATTTATTACAGAGCTATAGTAATAAAAACAGCATGGTATTGGCGGAAAGAGAGACTTGTAGACCAGTGGAACAAAATAGAAGACCTAACATGAGTACACATGACTACAGCCATCTGATATTTAACAAAGATGCAAGAAACATATGCTGGAGGAAAGGCAGCATCTTCAACAAATAGTGCTGGGGAAAATGTCTGTCTACTTATAGATGAATGAAATTAGACCCACATCTATCACCTTGCACAAAAATCAACTCCAAATGGATCGAGACCTCAGGGTGAAACCCGAAATACTGAAACTATAGAAGGAAACACAGGCAGTACCCTACAAAATAGATGTGTAGGAAAGCACTTTATGACTAGAGCTCTGTTTGCCCAGGAATTAAGGCCAACAATTGACAAGTGGTACCTCATAAAACTAAAAGTCTTCTGTATATCCAAGGAAACGGTTAACCGAATGAAGAGGAAGTCCACAGAGTGGGGGAGAGTCTTTGCCAGCTATGTATTTGAAAGAGGATTAATGTCCAGAATGTATAAAAGAACTAAAAAAAAAAAAAAGTCAAGAAAGCAAATGACCCAGTGAAAAAATGGCCTATGGATTTGAACAAAGACTTTTCAAAGAAATAAAAATGGCTATGTTTGGTGATGTAATATTATGAAAATATCTCTTGCATTCTAACAACTTTGCTGGACCTCATAGCCAGAGTTAATAATACACTTTGAGGTCACTTAAGACTTAAGACTGCTGTCCTACTGTGTGCTCAAGCTGCTTGTTTAACCTGCCTTTAAGAGAACAGTGTAACAATCAACCTTACTTGCCTTGGGTTTCCCGTGTGATCAACTTTTCAAACCTAAGCTAATGCCTAGCTATAATCTTAAATATGCACTCTTTCATGCCCTTGACCCAGATAATGCATGTGTATCCTTTGCTGAAAGCATTAAATACAGAAGTTGAGAGCAACTTCTAAAATCTACCATAAAAGTTGAAAGCAACCATTTATGGGTATTTGTTGATAAACAATGATATTTGTTATCTGGGTCAGTTGGAATCAGGAGCCAGTGACTCAATCCCTGTACGACTCTGTTAAAGGTTTCTGTGAAGTATTCCATTCCTTCCCCATGTGATGCTTTCTGTTCTATGCTGTTTAATAGATACAGAGTGAAGCCCTTTGTTGGGGACAGACAGACACATAGAGACACACAGGGACAGACACAGACATAGGAACAAACAGATTCACAAAACATCCTTCAACCAGCAACAGATCCAGACTCGTGCAGACAGGTAGAGGATAGACTATGCAGGAGGATAAAGCAGAGAATTCAATTCTAGACTCGTTCTAGGGGAAGTGTTTTGATGTCTTTCTCTAATGTGACACCTGTGCATTATTGGTAACTCAGAGTTAATCACTGATAAGTATAATTCATGCAGCTAAGAAATATTTCCAGAAATGTTCCCCATTCTTAGCAATTAGGGAAATGCAAATCTAAACACTTTAAGATGAAAACAAAGCCCAAAACAAACAAATAAAAAACTGAGAACAAATATTGTAAGTCTCCCAGGAAGGGAACCCTCGTTCATTAATGGTGGGATTGCAGACTGGTGCAGCTAGTCTGGGAATAAGTGTGGAGAATTCTCAAAAGGCTAAAACTAAATCTACCATATGACCCAGCTATGCCATTTTTTAGTATAAGCCCAAAAGACTTGACATCCTACTCCATAGATACTTGCTCAGCCATAACCATTGCTGCTCTAGTAGCTAGGAAATGAAAGCAATCTAAATGTCCCTCAGCTAATGAATGGATAATGAAAATGTAGTATGTAAACACAATGGTGTACTATTCATCCATAAAGGAAAATGAAATTATGGAATTTACAGGTACATGGATAGAACCAGAGTGTATGATACCGAGGGAGGTAACCCAGACCCAGAAAGACAAATGCTACATGTTTTGTCTTACTCCTACCTCCAAGTATTTAGATGTGAGTATATATAACCTGGAGTGGGCACGGAAACCATGAAAATAAAGAAGGACTGGCTGGAGTGAGAAGGAGCTGTGGACAGGGGATAGGGTTCACAAGGTGCTGTAAAGGGGTAAGTAGGAAAAATGGGAGGGGAGTTTATCTGGGAGGAGGGGAATGAGGGAAAACGTGAGAATGGGATGGGGGAAGAGTAAAGAACAACAGGGATGATTGAAGAAGCCACAGGGTAACAGGACTTCGAGGAATCAAGCTGAGGCTGATCTGGATGCCTCCTCCCTGAGGACTGGCTCTCACAGTTTCAGAAGGAGTCATGCTAGCTGCCAAGAGAGATGAGAAGTAGGTAATCCTATCCACCTATAAAGCCAGGGAACCACAACAATGACAAGGTTGGCAAGACCGCTACAGTTGTGTGTGGTGGAACTTTTATCTTTCAGGTAACCAGTAACTGTTCAATTAGAATTAAAGTCCTCTCAACAGGAATGGAATTCATGCCTGGTATTAAAAACCTAGCTGTCTCAGTAACTTTTCTATTACTGTGACAAAACATTATGACCAAGGCACTTAATAAAAGAAAATGTTTAATTTGACTTATTGTTTCAGAGACTTAGAGTCCATTGTGGCGAAGGAGGTGACAGCTGAGAGCTCCCGTCTTGGCCCACCGCCACTGGGCAGAGCGAGCACTAGCAATCACACAAGTCTTTGAAACCTCAAAGCCCAGCCCTAGTGACACATCCTCCAACAAGGCCACACCTTCTAATTCTTCCCCGACCACCAACTAGGGCCCAAGCATTCAAACATATCAGCTCTGGGAGCCATCCTCACTCAAATCACCACAGTCTACGACCTAGTCCCCATAGGCTTGTGCCCATATCTTAATGCAAAATGCATCTAGTCCAGCTTCAAAAGTCCCCAGAATCTATCACAGCCTCAACACGGTTTAAAAGTCCAAAGACTACTGGGACTCAAGGCAGTCTCTTAATTGTAAGCCCTGTACAATCCAAAAGCATATCACGTTCTTCCAACATTAAATGGCCCAGCATATACATTGCCAGTCTGAAAGGAATGAATAGGGGTATGGCGAGGAAATACTTAACCGAAGCAAGACTGAAACTCAGCATGCCAAACTCCAAATCCTGTAGCTCCGTGTCTGGTGTCAAGGGGCTTGGATGGCTCTGCCCTTCCAGCTTTATTGCCTCTGATACACTTCTCTCTCTTGGGCTGGCTCCACTGTGTGGCTCTTCTTGGCAGATAGCCCATGGCTCTGACACCTCTAACATCTTGAGGGATCATACACAATCCAGGCTTCATTTTCACAGTTTCAGGTAGCAGCCTCTCAGGGCCTCCATGCAGGAACTACCCTGCTAGATACCCAACCTCAGCAGTGCTGTGTAAACATGGAGGAAGATTTCATAGCTCTTTCACTCATGTATCCTTCAGGAAAGCCACAACCACATGGATGACACTGCCAAGTTTGTCTCCCAATGTGGAATGACCCCGGCACCCTCAAAGCCCACCCCTGCGATGCACCTCTTCCAACAAGACCACAGCTTCCCAAACAGTTTTACCAACTGGGGACAAAGTATGAGCCTCTGGGGCCATACTCATCAAACCACTACACTAGCTGGCTTCCCATGGCAGCGCAGGTCATAGCCCTGAGAGAACCCTCTACTGTATTGTCAATTTCCTGAACCAGGATAATTTCTAACTGCATTCTAAATACTTCTCCTTATACCCCAGGTGAATGTAACCCTCTCTCCTTACAAAGAAGTCCCCCCTTGAAACAGCTGGAGACTCTTACAGAGGTCCACAGCTGACCAAGTGCAGATAATAAATGCCTGTGTGTTCCCCTGACCAAACTGATCCATCTCTAATGAAACCCTATGCCTAAGGGGCAGGGAAATTCGTGGGGAAAGAGGTTGGAGAGATGTAAGAGCCACAGGAACATCTTTGTGAAACAGTGTCTTCTATAAGTGATTGGGAAGTTGCATCCATGAACCCTCCACAGTATGGTTATCTAACCATCATTATGTTGATGACAGCACCTTTGACATGCCGACATGGATAGTGAAAATTCCACAAGGTCCCAGGCCTAGATAAAAGCTGCAGGGGTTAGCGCCGGCTGAGAGAGGGATAATCTGCCTTCTCCAGTGATAAGCTGCCACATACACTGTCCAATCCCAAGTGGTCAGCCCTTGACACATGTACATATGAGCAAAACTCAGCAGATAATGTATACATGTTGTGTTACATATGTATATGCATATGTAATAATTAAAGATGATCACTAAAGGAGAGAGGGAGAGGCAGAAGAAATGTAGATCTAGTGCTGATGTATGAGGTTCTCTAAAAATGTATTAAACAAACAAAAAAGAAGTATCTAACTTAGTTCTTCCTTACAGCCACAGAGGTTCTTTGGTACCCTGTGTTGTGTGACAAAACTTTTCCTGGGGAGACACAACACACACGTCTACTCACCCTAGATAGGGAACCCACAACAGACCAAAGCACAGATACTGCCCAAGTCCAACTTGGTCAACCAATGAGTTTTATTGGTGTTACATACAGGAACATAGGTGAGGGTTACTTAAAAGAGCAGAAATGTCTCAAAGACAGCTGCATCACCAAGGCCAGCCCAGCGTGGGTGATAGCTCACAAAGCTAGGAACCTGAAGCATATTGCACAGCCTGCAGGCAGCTCAAAAGGTTAGAGAGGGTTCTTTCCAGGTGCCTCAGTTGGTCTAAATCTCTTCCATGCAGGCCAACTGGTTTCTGCTTCTTCTAGGCAAAGCTGGTCTGCTCTGAGAGTTTTCTTTACAGTTTGGCTCTGCTCTTCTGGGACTCTCAGCATTTATTGCTTACTCTGGCAGGAATGGGCAGAGTGAGTCTGGTCGGTTTTAGGGACTTCCTGAAGCTCTTGAGTTCTCTACCTTCCTGCTTCAGGAGCTTCCCTGCAGGATGGAATGTTGAGTCTCGGGGAACTGATGTACACCATCCTGTAGTGGGTAGTGTCGGTTGTCAACTGGCCAGGAACTGGAATCATCTGGGAGACAACCCTGCGGACCCCTGTGTGAGTTTATCTTCCGTTAATCTAGATGGGAAGGCCCACCCTAAAGGAGGGCAGCACCATCCCCGGAGCTTGGGTCCCAGACTGCACATAAAGAAGGTCATTGTTTGCTTCTGCCTGGCTGTGGACACTGTGTGACCAGTTGCTTCCAGCTCCTGCCACCTTGCCTTCCCACCTGATGTCTGTGGCCTTGATTTGTGAGCCAAAAGAAATCCTTATTTTTTTTACCACAACAGGAAAGTAACCAAAACAAGCCTTAAGAAGATAATAATACACATCTAACAGACTGACTAAAATTAAAGCTGACCATACCAATGCTGGGAAGTGTGTAGAAGAACTGAAAGTCTTCTACCTGCTGGTATGGATGGAAAATGATGTTCCCATGTCTCTTCAATTGTTAGAGATCAGTGTAGTCACTCATTCCATCTTTTCTGTCCAAAATAAAAGGCAGTCTGTATCCATACAAAGATCTACACAAATGTTCATAGACACCCCCCCCCCCCCCCGGCTTTGTAATATCCCCAAACAGGACCAAAATGTCTGTCTGCAAACCTGGATAATTACACTGTGGTATATCCACACAGTGGAGATCTATTCATAACAAAAAAGGAAGGAAAAAAAACCTATTTGGTGCATACAGTAATGCAGAATAGCCTTGAAGCAATTATGCTGAGCAGAAGGAACTGAACTCAGAAGAATTACAACTCAGAAGAATTACAACTCTATTCTTCTACATGACTCTAGCAAATGTAAACGGATGTGCAATAATTGAAGACAGGTCAGTGGTTGCTTGAGGGGAGTGAAGGGCTGGAAGGCAAACTGTAGGGAGTGGTGGATATGTTCCTTATCTTGTATACGGTGACGGCTTCACGAATGCAAACATAGGTCAAAACCTATTAAGCCACACACTTCGAAGATATGTAATTTAGTGTACGTCAACTATGCCTCAATAAAACCGTCTCAGAAAGGAAGGGAAAGAGTATTAAATTTGCTTAAAGGGATTCACTCCCCCAGCAAAATTTGTAATAATGTGAACATAAAAAAGGACAGTAATATATTTAACACATTGAATAATAATTTTCTAAAAACCCACGTAAGTGTGTGGTAATCCTACAGAAACTGAGGAGGAGAAGGAAGGATGAGAGAAGCTTTTTATATAGAAAAAAGAGCAAAATTAGGAAAATCTTCATTTCGCAGCCACTAATGCAATGATTGATTCAAGACAAACGATCAACAGCTATTAAAGTCACTTTGTGAAAATTTGTGGTGGAAGAGCATATTCACATCTCAAATATAATCCATCATACAGATGAGTTATTATTTACAAAAGAGATTACCTTCATAATGGAAGCACTTTAATCAAATGACCACAGTTAGCATCACCAATGATCGGAGAAACTGGCCTGGTGCCTCCTTATGTAACAGTGGGCAGGACACAGCCCCACCTCTCCGAGGGTATTACCCATAACGTTTAGCCAGAGTCTAATCATGTGGAAACAGTGCATTAGGCCCAAATTGAGAGAGATTTTACAAGACAACTGTGTTGACTCTCTTGAAAATGTCAATGCCATGAAAGAAACAAGCTGGGAAGGGTGGTCCAGTGGGGCTCAGGTCATTATAGTTCCACCAAGGGGAACTTAACCAAATGAGGAGGCTCTTCCTCAATGGAAACAGTGAAAATCAACCCTAGATTGAGAAAGAATGAAGATACAAATAAAAGCTGTCAGGACTCGGGGTTGTGTTATGATGGTTTGTGACAAGGTAACATATTTGGTATTTTGGTGTATGGGAGAGTGCCCCTTGTTTAGCTGAATATACGATGGATTTTGGTGTGAAATATATACATATATAATATAGATATAGATACAGAAATAGACATAGATACATCCCACCTGCCAAGGAGGAAGACAGAACACACATGTTTGGCCATGTGCTCCATCCAGGAGCCTAGGTAAAGAGTGAAAGAGTCTCCGTTGTATGATTCCTCTGCTTTTCTGCCACCATGGAAATACACAGATGAAGAGTTGGAGGAGAAACAAAATGGTGGTTGGCCCCCCCTAGCCTTTTCAGCTTGGAGAGTCAGTCCACCTAAGGCTCTGACCTCTAGGCAGCAGGCAGTACCCAAGCCCCCTGGTCTGTCAGCCTCTTGCTCCCAGCCTGCCTGGGTGTGGGGCCTGGGCCAGGGATATTAGGGGTTTTCCTCATACAGGCTTTCCTGTCTCATCTCATCCCCTCTAGACGGCCCACAAGGTCTGGTTGAGGTACATGGACAGGTGCATATACAGTAGTAATTCATAAGCAAGCTGCACATGTCCTGGGACTCCCCACTGTGGTTTCAAGAGGTGCAGGAGTCCCCAGCTCGGCCTGTAGCTGAGATGCAGCCATTGCACTGTGCCCATGCACAGGACCACACTTGCTCCTCCATCTCTTCTCTGATGCTGCATGTCTCTCTTCCTGAAGTGAAAATCCTGACTGCAAAGGCAAGGTCCTTTGCCCACTATCACTTCCTACCCTTTCCCAGTCCCTCTCTCTCTCTCACTAACACTGTTCAAGCCTCACTGGTTTTTCTGCAATTTTGAGGTCATACACTATTGCCTTGGAACTCTTGTACTTTATTTATGCTTCTGAAATGGTCCCCCTGCCCATTCCCTGATGTCTGCCAGCCTACACCTTCTCATCTTCTTCTTGACTGACTATTGTTCTCTGGAGCACAAATAAGCATCCAATGTGATGCGTCACATGTCTGTTTCCCCCACTAAATGCCAGTGCCTCAAGGGTACTCATTTCCATCTTGTTTTCTGCTTTTTAACTGTACTTAACAAAAATTAAGGACATAATAAAAATTACTAGGTGAATGACTCCAAAAGGCAGGTTTGTGCATTTATTTGGACCATGGTATGTATGCATTGAATGTATGTGTGAACTCAGTGTACATGCAAGCATGGATGTGTGTGTGTGTGTGTGTGTGTGTGTGTGTGTGTGTGTGTGTGTGTGTGCATGTATGTGTTGGTCAGGCTACGCTGGCCTTCCCATCTGTTCTCCGATACCACATGTCTCTCTCGCTGAAGCATCCAGCTATCTGGGTCATCCTGAGACTCATTTCCTGGGGTGTAGGCACAGCTTGCAGAGGGCTGGGTGGATGCCACTCGCAGCATCAACACATTACATAACCTGGCACTGGGTAGGGGTGAAAGGGGCAGGCAGATCTTTTATTCTGTGTTTGCCCAGAGAAACTTCTCCAGGCCACATCCTGGGCTATCAACTCTTCAGCTTTGTGTTTCCTAATTGCCCTGACAGGGTTCAGCTCCCATTCAGCTGGCCTACTGGCTAGGAAAGGAACCTTCATGGATGGAGGGTTGGGGCATGGGAAGAACTTGGACTCTGGCATGTATTTGATGCTGTCACTGGGTGCCTCGGTGTCCTGGGCAGTTCTCACTTGTCCACCTGCCTGCACATGCTCAGGGCTCTTAAGTGCTATGGGTTTGACTGCTTATCTGCCTACTGGCCTTTTCCTGCACTGGACTCATGGCCCGAGCTGCATTACCCAGCACCTCAGGTCTCTTTTTTTACCCACAGTGACCCAGTGGGGGGTCATCCTCTGTCTACCATCAAATCAAACTGACCTCAGGAAGTGATGGAAAAGCCTTGCTTCTTCTCAAAGGTCAATAGCAAGGACCACTGTTAAAGCCACAGGCCAGCTGTTGGGGTCCCAAAATTACTCTTACCATCAGTTTCTATCCTGCGGGCACTTAGAATGCAGTGCAGGGAGACAAATGTAAATACGAAAAAGTATCCGTCAGGCGGTAAAACTCTAAGACAGAAGTCAAAGTCATGGGGCAAAAGAAGGGTGAGCCAAGACATAGGACGTTCACAGGCCCTGAAGGGAAGGTCTGGGTGGGCCTGGGGGCAAGGGACTCCGGCAGAGAAAGCAAGGAGAGGAGATGAAGTCTGTTCAAGGTAGGAGTTGAGGAAGAAGCTGGAGGTGGGCTGCGGGGCCAGCACCGGCCTCCTAACCCTGAAGAGGATGTGGTTCCTCTTTGGCCAAGATGGTAGGGAAGAAGTAGCCAGTATCCGGTATGTATAAGGGGAGAGCCAACCAGCCTGGCTGGCAAGAGGACTCTGAACATATGGAGTGGGGTCAGCAATACAGTTCTGGGTTCATGTCCTCACGTTCCAGACTTATCACAACACCCCAGAAACTGTGCGTCTCTGTCCTCATTTTAAACTGGAGGAATTGGGGCTCAATGACCTGGGAATGATGTGACCAGAGGGCTGCTGGCTCTGCCTGGTGCTGTCACTGCTCTCAGAGGGGCAGTGGCCAGCCAGGGCCCACTTCCCCCCTTAGCAGCACCTCTGACTCTTCTTTCTGAAGGCAGAACACACTGCCCTAGTGAAAAGGGGGCTGTCCGTCATGGTTCCCTTTGCCCAGTGCAGAGCCACACTCCACACTCCTTGTCCGCTCACTTCTGTCGTTCAGCAGATTCTTCTGAGATCGAAACCTTGCATCCGCTGGGAAGCGCCTTAAGACAGTTCTAGTAAGCAACTCAAAATGACTTCAGGAAGTCCCTGGAACTGACCAGATCCACCCAGCTGCCTGGAAGAGGCTCAGACCTGAGCCACCTAGAAAGGATGCTCTCCAATCTGTTGAGCTTCCTGCAGGCCGTGCAGTGTGCTCCAGGTTCCCAGCTTTTGTGAACTGTCCCACATGCATGGGTGGGCTTTGGGGTGCAGCAGCTGTCTTTGAGTCATGTCTGGTCCTGTAAGTAACCCCTCACCTCACCTATATTCCTGTTAGTAACCCCAATAAAACTAATTGATTCACTAGGCCAGACTTCAGTGGTATCTGTACTTTGGTCTCTCATGAACTCCCTGTCTGTGTAGACTTGTGTGTTTCAACTCCCCAGAAAAAGTCTGTCACACAGCAGTGGCTCAGCCAAATGCGCCCCACTCACCACTTAGCCTTCCCAAGGACACCTCAACTAGCCTATGAAAAGTGGGGCTAATATCCCTCCCACTTCATCTTAGCTGGTTTCTCAACACCTCTTCTTGGGAACTGCTTTGCTTAGCTGCCCGGCAGCTGGGACTATGGGCAGTCTGAAGCCAGAGGTCCATGGCAAATGTCCCTCACGGCAGCTCCTCACCCTGGCTTTTGTGCAATGCACTGCCCTCTGCCGCTGCCCTCGGAGCCCCGTGCCCTCTAACCCTGTGGAACACAGCTAGCGGCCCTGCACTACAGAGAAAAGCCAAGGTCAGGAGCCACGGAGTCGTTAGCCGGTTGTGTGGCGGCGTGAGAAGGCAGCAGGACCAAGAGTGAGCTTGGCCTCTGGTAGGGCAGACCTAGAGGGAATGGAATGCTTCAGTCCTTGTCTAGGTATGTGTTTGGGGGAGGGGCAGGGCAGGAAGCAGAGGGAAACCTGATTTACAGATTCTTCCAGATTTAAACAAAGCGGTTCGTTATTGAATCACCCGCAGCTGAAGCAGAGGTAACTGGAGATTTCCACCTGTCTTCTTTACTAGAAGGGTTTCCAGGTACGTTTCAGCCCGGAGTTGAATCCACTTAGAATGTAAATGCTCTGTGAAGTGTTTTCTCTCAAGCGCGAACTCATAATTGATTCTTTAAAAGAAGGCAACCTTTCTGGACTCTGGAAAATGTTTTCCAGTCCATCTTATTTTTCTGTGCAGAAGGCAATTACCCCAGGCTGGCACTCGGCACAGGAAACAAGACTAGCTTATTCTCACAACAAATGTACTGTTACATCTTCCTTATTGCACGAGACATTATCGAATCAGCTTGTTTTACATGTCCTCGGGGGGAAAACTAAACCAAACCGGGCAGTGGTGGCGCACGTCTTTAGTCCCAGCACTTGAGAGGCGCAGGCAGGTTGATCTCTGTGAGTTCAAGACCAGTCTGGTCTACAAGGTGAGTTCCAGGACAGCCATGGCTACACAGAGAAACCCTGTCTTGAAAAACAAAAATTAAAAAAAAAAAAAAAAGGAAAAGAGAAAGAAAAGAAAAACTAAACCCAGCCCTGAACCATGGACTCCCTGCTCTGCCTCCCTCCGATTTAAAGCCACTTCCCTGTTGTGCCTTGGGGAACCATCTGCTCATCACAACTCATGCCTCTGACTCCTTGCCAGTGGTAAATGGTGACCATGGCCATTTCTTTTCAAGATTTAATTATTTTTATTTTATGTGTATGAGTGTTTTGCCTGCATGTATGTATGCATGCATGTGTACCATGAGCATGCAATGCCTGTGACGGCCAAAAGAGGGCATCAGATCCCCTGGAACCGGAGTTACGGATGGTTGAGCCACCATGTGGGCACTAGGAACCCACCCAAGTCCTCCGCAAACCACCTCCAGCCTTCGTGTTCTTCATCTGCTCTTTGGTGGTGTTTTCTCACTCTGACTTGGTCACTGACATGTGGCCTGCTTGACCAACAGCAACAATGGTGAACGTGACAGAGACTTAGAAAGCAACAGATTCTCTTCAGACTATAGTACTAGAGTCTGAGCTATCCAGTGGGAGGGGTGGAGGCTATGAGAAGGTAAGCCATCCCAGTTGTGCCAGATGCATAAATGTGGCCATCCTAGACCAGCTAATGTCAGGTGAGTTGGTCTGGACTAGAACTTCTCAGCAGAGCCCAGAGTTGTTGGAAATTATTTGATGTTTTAACCCATTAAGGCTTGGGGGTGTTTTGTTCCACGGACGCAGCTATCTGAGACGTCATCTCCCATTCTTTCCCCTATTAGGTACATGGATACTGGGTCAAAGGGGAAATTGTTGGAAGATTACTGGAGGTCCCAGGAAGGCTGGGGAGCTGGGTTTGGAGTCAGAGGAGTAGTTACCGGGTTGCCAGGGTCCCACCTGGGAAATTGGCACCTCGGCCAGTTCTTCAGTCCTGGCATCTTTTTCACTGAGGCGTTAGTCTGATATGGCTGCATGGCATACATCCAGCATTGGTAGTGAGTCTGGCGAAAGCCTGAGGAAGAGACCTCCACAGGCTGATGACAAAGCAGGAGAGTCTGGGCTCATCTCCATTCAAACCCACTTGCCCATCATTGGCGAGTTCCTGTTTCTCCAAGCCTCATTTTGCTGTCCACCAATGGCTGGAGCGATCCCCATGTACTGAGTGGACCCTGGAGGTTAAACAATGCGATGCAGATGTGGTACTGTGAGAGGCCCCTCACACTCAGAAAGAGCTCACTAAATGCTGTTGGCATTTTGCTATTACTATCTGCATTGCGAAGGGAAACTGTAAGATTCAAGTCACGGAGACCCCATAAGATGTGAATTTCTCAGAGTACTATTAGGAAGACTGTGATGGTTGGTTTTAGTGCCTAATTGCCACAATTAGATGCTCCTGAGTAGGGAGCCTCAGCTGAATTGGGCCTTAATTGACATGGGAGGCCCACCCTGAATGTGGGTGCCACGTGCTAGCAGCCCAGATGAAAAATGGCATGGCAGAAAAGGGAAAATTAATCCACCTTTTGCTCATCCGACCGTCCCTCTTGCCTGCCTGGCTTCCTCCTTTGCCGCTGCTGGCTGGCCTATTGTTCATTTCTTTGCTGATGTCAGAACCTGGGTTTCCAGGTACTGGACTGAGCAGCTACTGGGTCATTGGCCCCTTGAGTGTGAGACACCACTCTGGGACTACTCCAACTTCTGAAGCACCCAGCCCCAAGGATGGAGCAATTGCCCAGTTCTCAACCTCTCAGGTGTGAGACACCTTTGTTACTATTTTAACCTAAGCTAATTTAGTAGAATATATGTGTGTGTATACATATATAATTTATTAAATGTACTACTCTTCCTATGGGTTCTGTTCCTCTAGAGAACCTTGATGAATATCAGGAGGATGGATACTGGGTAGCTAAAAGTGAAATTGCTTCCTATTACATAGTCCTGAAGCTTCATTCCTCTCCTTCCTATCATTGAACACCTGATGAGTGTCAAGTGGGGGAAAGGGGAACTGTTGTCAACAACATGGGCTTGCCCCCCAAAATGAACTTTCCAGCTGGGGGCAGGCTGGCAATAGAGAGTGGAGTTCTGAACACGAAATGCTAAGGTGGATGGAGTGGAGAGAAAGGACCAGACGCCACTCAGCCATGCAATGGGGATGAGAAAAAAATCTTAATGCCGCTGTTAAAGGGAGCCATTCACCCTGGCTGCTGCAAAGTCCCGACTGGGAAGCTGGCATCCACAGACACTCTATTGTTGCTGCCCATCCCCTCCCCCTGGAGCGAAGGGAGCATGGGGTTGGGGAAAGGTCAGGAGCCTTGGCTTCTTGTCATAGCTGTGAGACCCAAATAAAGTGACTGAAATCAGGGGAAGGACATTAGAGTTCCATTTGAGAGCTCAGCCTGATTCACCTCTCCTTGCAGGTCCCAGAGAGGTTCTGTGACCCCCTAGGCTCCACCTGCAAACCACAAGGCACATAAAGGACACCTGTACTCATTGTGTGTAGAGGTCAGAATCCTAGCTCTGTCCTCTCCTTGCTCTATGAGCCTGGCTCCGCCATTTGACCTCTTCGAACTGGTCTGCTTCCTCTCCAGTGGAAACAGGAATTAGGAGATAAATCTGGGCTCTCCAGTACCCACTCCACACTTGCTCTGTGTCTTTGGGACCCCCTGCTCTTCTCTGGGTACCAAAGCTGAGGATAGAGTGGGAGTTCTTATTCTAGCCTCCAATAAATCTGCTTCTCTAGGGGCGTGGCAACTTATGGAGCCCTGAGAGTACATCCTGCACCCTGCCCCCATCAACCTTAATGCAAGTAACAAATCCAGGATGCCTTTGATAATTCCCACACCCCAGAAATAGGCTAGTGAGTGGGTGGTTGACCTTGAGACAGGGCCTGAGCTGAAGCCTGTTGCTTGGCAACAGCCCCTATCATCTACCCATAGAAATGCCATGTGATTTTTGTATTTGCAGCCCCTGGCAGGGTGGATTCTGTGTGTAAGTCCTCCACCTTCCAACTTGCCAGCTTGTTGCCAGAAAACTCGTTTGACCCTGTCCTATATACACATGTATATATATATTTGTGTGTATGTGTGTATGTATATGGGTATGTATGTATGTATGTATGTATAGCATACATATAATTTTAGGGAAAATAAAATAATGTGATTCTCTAGGTTGTTTTCAAACATCCCAAGTGTTATTTGTCACCCTCTTCCTGCCCCTACATTATT
>CABHPH010139727.1:947-23943 GCA_902168325.1 Peromyscus nudipes
CAATCTGTTCTTAAGGTTAAATAATGTGGGAAAGCAGCTGATAGGTCAGTGAATAAGCACTCAGCAAGAACTACTTTAGGTCCTTGAATTTTCTGCAGTTTGACTTGAGATTCTTCCATAGGCACGGGATGGGTGAATACTAAGTGGTCCCTAATGGTAATCATTGGGTCATTAGCTAGAAGTGAAGAAATAAAACTGTTCATTGCTGTGGTTCCAATTCTGTTCATAAACTCCACAGTAAGACTGTAAACTCCCTGAGAACAAGGGGGTGTATTTTCTTCTTTGTATCTCCCTGTGCTCTCTGGGATGTTTGTTGAATTATTCAATACAGCCAGGAATAAAATCCCTCCCTTGAGATTTTCCCTCAAAGCCAGAAAAGGACATCTTGTTTTTAACTGAGGGGGGATGCTGAAAGTAAAATTACAGTCTTAAACAAGAAGCCATCTGTCTTCCTCCTTTATAATCAAGGAAAGAGGAGTTGTTTCTCTTAGCAAGTCAAGATGGGAGCTTTTCTCTCAGATTATAAAAATCTTTCTGGCTAGCACAGTTGTTCCATGTAGTAGCTAGTGCTTATTTTAATGTTAGAACTGTAGAAGTGGTTGGATTTGTAACTGGCTGTGCCAGTGCTTCATAAAAACGTGTTTTATTTTGTCGGAGATCTCGTTCCTGCCATGGATGATGGATGAATAGCCCAGTCCAAGCACATTCCATTGTGCCAGCTCTTCTCTGGAGTTTTCCCTTTGAGAGTTAACAGAACGGGGCATCCTGAGGTTCTGCAAGGTGTTTGGTAAACACACTAGTCGTGTATGACGCTCCACACATGCCTATGAATGTGATGCTGTAAAATTACACCGTATCATTAGCAGGAGAGAGACAGAGGGCTCCTAAATTGATACTCTGCACTTTAGAAGAACAGGTCTCTTTCCCATCCCCATCGTGCCCAAAGAAGCCTCCTGAATGGAGTGGTTTGGGAGTGTGGGATGAAGCTCAAGCTTGGCAGGGCTGAGTTCAAACTCCCACACCAGAAAAAAAAATAAGTGATTTAGAGGGAGGCTTTACTGTTCTGTTCTTCTTGCTCTTTCTCATAAACAAGCACACACAGCATTCAGTGGAATTAAATTACAGCAAATTCAGAAATGAAGAAACAAATTTTTTTTTTTTTTTAATTTTTTACCCTAGCCAGAGCTCAGGGCACTGATGTCACTACTTTGAGATGTCATCAGGGAAAATCTCTTTAAAGGGGTTTAGGAGGTTTGTTTTCAAAAACAGGGAGATTTAAAATCCGCCCCCCCAACCCCTGTTACATAAGAACAACGTTTGCACTAACCAGGATAAAATTATAAGGCCTATCAATCTTGATGCTGCAGGGTAAAATCAGATCACCAGCTGAGCCAGCCGGAAATGCTTCCCAGTAGTCTAGTATTGCATAATTGGCCGTGTGAATTCAGAGTTTCCAGCCTCAGAAGGGAGGACTGGTGCTGGTCACTCACTGAGGGAAAAGACGGAACTAATGGTCTTTCCAATGATTTTAATAAAGCCTGACTCATTGTTCATATGAGTTCAAGCTTAAGGTGGAGGAGAGGAGACGGTCATAAATAAAAATGGATCTATATGTGAGTGGTGTGTGTGTGTGTGTGTGTGTGTGTGTGTGTGTGTGTGTGTGTATCCACTCAGACTAACCCTCTAATTTAAAAAATCGTGGCATTTGGTGCGTTGGCTGTGTTACGTTCTAGCACATACTGTGTTCACAGCCATATCCCACAGGAGCACAATCCCTGCAGCTGAGCCCCAGCTTCCAGATCTGCCTTACCAACCTCCCTAAGAGCATTCACAGATCACCCCTGGGAAATGCTCCAGAAGTGAAAACTAATTGTAACCGAAGGCTGTAGCTGTTCATTCATTACCAGAGAGCCAAGAGCAGATTCTATTTGAGACTTCAGAAATATATCTCAGGTTCCCAGATAAGTTCAGGAGGGAAAGACTTTCTGGGGAAGATCTCTCCTGAATTCAGACTCAGTCATTGTAATTCCTTTGCTCTGTAACTGTATCTGCCCACATTTGTAAATTTATGTTTTTTCCAGTGTTACTTTATAATTCTGACTTTTATTTATTGTTTCACTTGGATTTTTGTTGCAAGATCAGCTAACATAAATATGTTCCCTACAAACTGTTGGTTGTGAACTTGTGTTTGGAGGGTATGATTGTTTGAATGTAATTGGCCCCCATAAGCTCATAGGGAGTGGCACTATCAGGAGATGTGACTTTGTTGGAGTGGGTGTGGCCTTGTTGGAGGAAGTGCGTCACTGTGGGGGTGGGCTTTGAGGTTTCATATACTTAGGATACCGCCCAGTGTGTCAGTTGAATTCCTGTTGCCTTCAAGATGTAGGACTTGCCGGGCGTTGGTGGTGCACGCCTTTAATCCCAGCACTCAGGAGGCAGAGCCAGGCGGATCTCTGTGAGTTCGAGGCCAGCCTGGTCTACCAAGTGAGTTCCAGGAAAGGCGCAAAGCTACACAGAGAAACCCCGTCTCGAAAAAAAAAAAAAAAAAAAAAAAAGATGTAGGACTCTCAGCTCCAACACCACCTCTGCCTGCATGCTGCCATGCTCCCCACTATGATGGACTGAACCTCTGGACTGTAAGTGAGCCTCCTCAATGAAATGTTTTCTTATAAGAGTTGCCGTGGTCATGGTGTCTCCTCACAGTAATAGTGATCCTTGACTAAGACAGAAGGGTAAAACATTTTCCCTATTATTTCTCCAAAGGACTTGCATTCTTTTGTAGTCATTCAATCCACACGGTAATTTTTCTAATCGACTTCTTCTTAGCTAAATGTAAGTGATTTTGATGATGTGGCGTGGGCTAAAGTATCAGTCCTCGGAGATTAAAGCTATTGTCAACCTAACACTAGTGGGTATTTGGGGGAGGGAGGCAGTGAGATGAGAAAGTAGAAGAAATAAAGGCAAGGTTGTGAATACTAAATTAAGAAGAAAGGTGACAACTTATAGAGTAGGGAAATACATTTATTTAGCAGTATGTTTCTTGAGCTGCTGTAATAGCCAAATTCCTAGCTAGAGACAAGAAAGGCCCTTGCTTTAAAACCACTTGCATTCTCGTGAAGGGCAGCAGGTGAAACCTAGGGTTAGACAAGTATAACAAGAGGGATGGATGAGTCTGCATGCTACATCTGCTCGGAGAAAGCCCATCCCTGAATGTCCCACAGTCTTTCCCATTCTTGGTTGCACTGTGGTCTTGTGTCTCCACCTGGCTGGGAATTCTAACACACACTAAACACAGGTGAAACCTGAGAACACTGTGCACAGTGAAGTAAGTCAGTCATACAAGGAAAAATATCATCCAAGTCCACTTGTACAGAAGACACTTACAGTGTCAGAAGGCCACATTGGTAGAAAAGAAAAATGGTGGGGATGGGGGGACTGTAGTAGGTACAGAGTTCCAATCGGACAAGATAAAAGGAGGTGATGATGGTTGAAAACTACTACCCTTCATCCCAACTATATTCTAAGTGGTGAAGGCAGTAAAGTTTATGTAATAAGTAATTTACCATAACGAAAAAAGTGTAACGTGGACGTTAACTCAGAACAAGTAAGGAATAAGGAACTCATGTTAGGAAGAGATGGTGTTCTTCACTGTAGAAATGTGCCAGAAGATACAATTCTTTCCTGTTATGGTGAATATAGATTGTCGATGGGATTTACAATCAATCAAACCTCTAATCATGTCTGTGAGGGGGTTTCTATATTTGGCTAATTGAAGTGGGAAAATCCACCACAACTGCAGGCAGCATCATTTCATGGACTGGGGTCCCAGACTCAATAAAAAGGAGAAAGTGAATGGAGTACCAGCATTCATCACTCTCCACTTCCTGTTTGTGGATTGCCCGTGCAATGTGAACAGTTATCTCAAGCTCCTGCAACTTTGACATTCCTCCGTGATGGACTGTACCTTGGAACTATGAGCCAAACTAAGTCCTTGTGAAAGAGAGAGACAGAGACAGAGGGAGAGAGACAGAGAAAGAGACAGAGAGGGAGAGACACAGAGAGAGGGATGCAATGGAAATTGATTTATTTTGTCTATAAAAATTGTTACATTAATTTTTTTTCTCAGCTAGGCATGGTGGTGCACGCCTTTAATTCCAGCACTCAGGAGATTGTGTCAGGCGGATTTCTGTGTGTTCAAGGCCAGCCTGGTCTACAAAGTGAGTTCCAGGACAGCCAGAGCTGTTACATAAGTAAACCCTGTCTCAATCCCTCTCCGAAAATTTCCTGATTATTCTTATATTCTTACCTCCACCATACAAGCTCCCATTGTATGCCAGATGCCAAAAACTAATTTGATATCCAAAAATACTTATGAATAAGTACATTTTGTCTGTAATTTAGATTTTGTAAAATATCTCAAGTGCTTCAAAATAAAACTTCTCAAATTTTAAATGTTTTGTTTGTTTGTTTCAAGACAAGATTTCTCTATGTAACAGCCCTGGCCATCCTGAAACTCACTCTGTAGATCAGGCTGGGCTCGAACTAACAGATCTGCCTACCTCTGCCTCCTGTGTGCTGGAATTAAAGGTGTGGGCCACCATGCCTGGTTCTTACATTTTTTTAAATACATGGGGTTTTTTTCTTCTATAAAATTTCTGAAATGTGTTTTTTTAATTTTAAAAATTGCATTTGTTTAGAGAGAGTGTCGGTGTGCGTGCACTTGACCTTCAGAATGCATGTGGAACTCAGATGACAACTTCCAGGAATCAGTCCCCTCCTTCTACCACACAGGTTCCGGGAATCAAACTCAGCTCATCAGCCACCTGAAGCCAAATATGGCTATTTTTAAAGAAAGGACATTTCTCTGGGAAACAATGTAGCCTGGTATTTTATCAAAAGACAGATCAAGAATTAACTGCATAAATATTTTTTAAAACCCCTTGATGCAAAAGATACCACAAGTGAATACAAACAACAAACATAAATAACGTCAGCAACGTCTGTATAAGAGGTTTATGTAATTCACATGAAATTCCCATTTAAGAAGGAAGGGCAGCCGAAGCATGCCACAGTGAAAGAAATACAAGGGCTAATAAAATGTGAAGTGCTGCTCTGTCTCCCTGATCATAAAACTGTACCTTAAAAAAATTAGGGAATATCATTCCTCACCTAACAAATTGGCAACGATTTAAAAGCTCAATAATAACCAGCATCAGGGAAGATCGTGGCACCCCATCCACGATTGATGGGGCTAGAAATACGACCCTCTTCTTGGAGAGGAAGTTAAGAATCTGTATAAAATCTAAAAGCTACATTTCTTCTAACTAAGCAGTTCTTCCCCTGGGGATGTCCAATCATAATCCAGTATTTTCAATAAAGAAAAATTAAGGAAAAGCTAAACTTCCATAGTGTAGAAAACTGGTCCAAGTCATTGCCAAAAATAATAGGAAATACTATATAACTGTAAAAAACGAAAACCAACATGTTGCAACCTATATTCACTGACATGGATCTGGTATAATGATAGTAGTATACCTACCACATGATAACAACATACTTTATCTTAGTTACTGTTCTACAGCTATGAAGAGACACCATGACCAAGCCAAGTTATTCTAAAAAAGCATTTAATTGGGGGCTTGCCTACAGTTTCAGAGGGTGAGTCTATGACCACCATGGCAGAGAGCGTGGCAGCAGGCAGACAGGCTCAGCGCTGAAGCAGTGGCAAAGAGTTTGTGTCTGATTCCTCATCAGCAACTTGTAGGCAAAGAGAGAGAAAAACTGGATCTGCCATGACCTTCTGAAATCTCAATCCCCATACCCAGGGACACACCTTCTCAAACAAACCTACACTTCCTAATTCTTTTCCAAAAATAGTCCTACCAATTAGGGACCAAGCATTAAAATACATATGCTTATGGGGGCCATTCCATTCAAATGACCACAGCCATCAATCTAAGTTAAAAATCAGTATTGTGACGAGATACTATCGTGTAAATAGCACGCATATTGAAGAAGTCGGAAGGAATTTTTATTTAATCTGTTCATTGCAAATGCCTTTGAAGAGAAGAGGTCTCCATTCAACTCCTGTATTGCTATAACAAATCACCTGAGACTAATTTGTAAAGAACAGGAATTTATTGTTCATAGTTTTCAGAGACTAGGAAGCCTGAGATATGATCTTGGCATCTGGTGAGGATCTTCCTCCTTCATCTTTACATGGTAGAAAGCAATCGGGCAAAGGGCGGTGAATACTTCTGCGTCCTCACAAGGCCACAGAGCAGGAGGGAGTGAACTCACTCCCGCAAAGCCCTTTCTTTTCTTTTTGGTTTTTCAAAACAGTTTCTCTATATAGATTTGCACCTTTCCTGGAACTTACTCTGTAACCCAGGCTGGCCTCAAACTTACAGAGATCCACCTGCCTCTGCCTCCCGAGTGCTGGGATTAAAGGCGTGCGCCACCACTGCCCGGCTAAAAGCCCTTTCTTCAATGGCATGAATCCATTCAGAGGACACAGCCCTCATGACATACACAAGACTCCATCTTCCAACACTGTCCTATGGGGACTACATTTCCAGTGCAGGAATTCAGGGAGAGACTCATGTAAAAGCATATTAGGAATAAACCAGGGCAAGGCAGAACATCACAAAAGGGAGGTTGTTATAGGGCCTGTCCAGTCCAATCGCTCCATCCCCTCGACACTGAAACATTTCTTCCAGGAAGGAGAGGGAGGCTCAGAAGCCTCTGATGGTAAAATGAGGTAAAATTAATAATGATGATGATCATGATGTCAAAAATGGAGGCTTCTTTTTGTGGGGGACGGTGGGGTGGGGTTCAAGACAGGGTCTCTCTGTGTAGCCCTGGCTGTCCTGGAACTCTATAGACCAGGCTGGCCTCGAACTCAGAGATCTGCCGGCCTCTGCCCCATGAGTGTGGGGATTAAAGGCCTGCACCACCACCACCACCACCACCCAGAATGTAAGATTCTTAAGGGCCCCTGTTGGTGGGGATGGAGACGCTGACCAGCCAAACTGCTGGTCAAAGAAAGAGAAGTTGGGCTGTGGCGCTGCCCACAAGAGCTCCGGGGCTCCAGGATTGCAATTTTGAGGGTTCATTGGCCACATTGGGGTGGGCTTGGTGCAGCTATTTTGAGCCATCCCTGTTCCTTGAAAGTCACTCCCCACCTGCACCCCTGTTAGTGACCCCAATAAACACTCATTGGTTCACCATGGGACACAGGTGCAGTTGTTACTTTGGTTTGTCGTGGACTCCCCTTTCTGAGGTGAGGACATGGGTGTGCTGGGCCTCCCCAGGAAAAGTCTATCACACAAGTCAAGACTTTTTGAATTATGGACTTCTCCATAGATGATACTTTTAGCAAAAGCATCTACTTTTTGTTCAAATGATTTAAGGGATATTTTGATAAAATTACTGTGAGAAACAAGGGTCCTGGGGAGGGAGGAGGCCGGGATTTAACTGGCCTCTAGGCAGAGCAGTAAGAGATGACAGTTAAACCTAATGGTTAAGAAAGGCCTTGCAGAAGAAGCTGCCTTTAAGGTGACCAAGTAGCTTTGGATGACTGGAGATGGCTGGGAGGGTGAAAAGAGGTCTCTTAAGAGTAAAACAACTTAAGCAAAGGTGTAGGCTGAGGAAGGATAAGACCCATCCAAGGTCTCAGTTATACATTGCTGCACCACAAACTAAACGCCCGTGGCCTACAACAGCCCTCACTTGTTACTGTCTCTCAGAAGTCTGAGAGCTGAGGACGCTCAGCTGGCCCATTCTCCCTTGGGTGGTTCTCGTGTGGCCTCACTAGATAGTGGATGAGGCAGGAATTATCTTGAACTTTCCTCAGAAGAGCCTGGCAGTTGGTGCTGGCTGTTGGCTGCCAGCCAAAGTACCGACTTGGGGCTTTGCCATGTGACCTGGGCTTTCCTGTGACAAGGTGGCTAGGTTCCAAGAGCAAGCATCCCCAGGAGGACTGAGGTTGACACAGCCTTACCTTTCCTAACCTGCCTCAGGAAGCACATGGCACCACTTTTGCTCTAGTCATGGGCCCAGTCGGATTCAGGAGAAGGGTGGAAGAATTGTCAGGGTCATATTGTGAAAAGAACATATGGAATGGGAAGTTATGGCGTAGGCTTTCCTGTTTGCAGAATTATTAACGCTCTATTGGCTCAACCTACACTACCACCTCTCTACATGATCTCATGTACCCCTGGCTAGCCTTGAACTCACTGTGTAGACAGGAGGAAGGGGACTTAAAATGTTCTGTTAAACTGTGATAATTATGAGTGACAAATATTCACTGACTATTTTGTTTGTAACCCAACTTCATGTATACTAGGCTGGCCTCAAACTTCCTATGTAGAGGAGAGTCACCTTTAGTCTTCTGATCCTCCTGCTTCCACTTCCCAAGTACTCAGATTCCATGAACGGACCATAACACCTGGTTTTAGATAATACTGTGGCTCAGACCCAGGGCTTTGTGCATGCTAGGCAAGCACTCTGCCAACTGATTTACACCCTAAGCCCTACAGTGTCCTCTCACGGGGTCCAGTGTCGTCTATCTATGTGACCCTGTGGCATCCAAAGGCTATGAAGTTTGCCCTTTCTATGGACAAGGTGACCTAGATGATTTTGACCAGAGTAACACAGGAGTGAGCGTCTTGCTTTAAAATGATCAGTGTGATAATATCACCCAAGACAGACTACAGAGAGAAGAGATTAGATAATAAAAACAGTAAGTGCTAAAACAGTGGCCTACTCATCAACTCCCTGCTCAATACAACAAAATGATGCTTAAGTGTGATTGATGGTATCCTCCACATTCTTTACCAAAGCATTCAGTCTTCAGGGTGCTCTCAGTGGGCCTTGATTCCCACAGAAGCAGATGGTCCTGTGCCCAGTAGGAAATTGCTAGGTCATGGGAAGTAATTAGACTTCCTAGGAACACATAGAAAGGGAGCACTTCGGGGATACTAACTCATATTTCTCCCACTCAGCAAAGGACACAGGCTCCCTGGAAAGCAAGGCTGACATGATCACCAAGTCACTCAATTCCCAAGAGCTCCGAAGGCTGGAAGCCCAGGGTGAGCGTGACATTGCCCAATAAAGTGGGGGAATCCAGAGGAGGAGGCTGTGAGGTCTGTCCGGCCTGGCGATCTGAAGCTTAGCTACCGTCACTCCCAGCTTCCCTCTAGACCTGTTAGGGGATTTGTGTCAGGCAATGGAAACTCTAGCTTGAGTCTGGTTTTTGAAGTTTCTTTCACTAACTAGTGTTATTTTATTGGACAGACTGTCAAAATTCACCTATTCTTTCTCTGAGCGCTTTTCTTCCCTTCCTGTTGGTGCTAGACAGTCATTTTCCTAATGCTATATGATTTTAAAGAGGCTGTGTCAATTGCATAAAATATTTCTAATCTCCATAATTAAGATGCTGCTGGCCTGACAGCTCCGCTCTCTCACTCCCCCTCAGCAAGTTGCAGGCACGTTAAAAAGACATTTTAAAAGAGTACTAAAGCAAGAATGACATGCTGTTCCCATCCCAGAGGGCCTGCTCAAGACTGTCTACAGCCTCGCTAGGCTCTCTTCTGGAGAGGTTCAGTTTTGCCTTCTTCAGAAAAGAGATTAATGTCAAGGTTCTCATGACCATCATCGATACATTTCCAGAAAAAATGTACGCCTGTCTTCAGTTTCCATTAGCCCTGCTTCTGGCCTGTCTTCAATCAACCAGGAAAACATTGGACTTAGAAGAGTCACCAATGGAATGACCAAATCCTGAGGTCAGAGGTGAATCAAGAGTGAGAAATAATACATCACTGGAGTGGATAGAGAGGAGGCTTTCAACGTTGCGTAGTCCACTTTCCTCTTCTTTGAGGAAAAAAAAACCCTATCAATTTACCCACATTTTCACATTCACTTCTTCACCCATCCTGTGTGTTAAGTCATCTATTCAGTTCTGGGGCATAAAAGTCTCTTTTCATCTTGATGGTACATCTATTGAGTGAAAAATAAAAATAAAAATTACTATTTTTAGCAATTAGCACAGTGAAGTATAAAAATAATCTAGGTAGAGTTGATTATGCTGGGATAATGAATTTACCCTCAAAGCCACATGTTGTAACAACAACAACAACAACAACAACAAAACCAGGTTTATTTCTCCCTCACAGCATGTAGGACACAGCAGTTGGCCCACCTAGAGAGAGGCAGGGTTGGTAGTGCCTGTTCCACATAGTCATCCTGGGGTTCAGGCTTTGGAGGCTCAGAGATATTTTATCTGTACAAATCAATAAATTGTCCCCAGGAAAGACAGGATTAGATAACTGCCCATGACACATATTCCTTTTTGTTACATTTTACTAGGGCCGGTCGCGTCTTCTCACAAAAATACGAGCAGGAGGTGAAAGAAAGATTTGGCAATGTGACTATTTCTGTTATTCCCCTAAGGGAGAAGAATTCCCCCACTGTCCAATATCTAGAAAATGGCAGGACGGTCACGCAAATCCAGGTGGTCGGAACCCTAAACCCTTAACTACTGTGGTTTCTCTTCATGGTACCATCGTCCTTTTGGGGTGGAATTGACTATGGTTCGGGGAGACAGCTGCTGTGTGGTCTAAGAGCTCTGCACTTGACCCAGTTGAGTATCTGTTTTGCTGTTACAGCCTTCGCTTGTCCCTTAGCTTGTCTGCTAAAAGTCAATCCCCTGCCTCTAAATGATGAAGACGAGGACTCTTACTGGATGGTTGTGAGGGAAGTATAAGGACCTTCAATGTATATTATACACCCTTAAAACTGGTTGTCAGTTCTTTTTAAAAAATTCTTTATTATATAAAGAATTATTATCACAATTATTATTATAAACTATTTGTTTAGTGTGGGTGGGTGGGTATGTAAGTCAGAGGACAACTTGAAGGGTGTCAGTTCTCTCTTTCTACCAGATGCGTTCTGGGACTGAACTCAGGCTTGGCCACAAGTGCCTTCAGACACTAAGCTATCTTGCTGGCCCAGTATCAGTTCTTAGCCTTTCCTCTTTCTGACCCTCTTTCTCTCTCTATTTGTATATCCTAGCAATACAAGGCCTTCCATTGCTTGGTTTGCTTTTTTTTTTTTCTTACTTTTTTGCTTGTTTGTTCTTCCCTCTCTGGAAGCTCTATTGAAATGCTGCCAGAGGAGAGACCTCAGTTGCCCATCTCAACGCTGCCAGCAGTTAAGTCTGGCTGACTCTCTTACCAGTCCTTCCCCCGGACACCAGCAGCTTTCTTCCTACGTTGCCCAGCACAACTCATTCATGACTCCGGGGGAAAGGAAAGGATAATGTCGCAGTGAAACCTCAAATGTGGCTTGAGTGCCATCACACATTTAAAAACACTGGAGTAACTCTAGCCGGTAAATGTCAAGGCACACATAATACGACATGAGTGTGGTGCCTGTAGGTACCAACCTATGAGGAGGCCATTTGGTCCTCCATCACATCCTCTTCAAAACACTGGCAGTCAGTCCTCAATATCATTTCAAAGAAGTTAAATGTGGATTAAAGTGACTAATAAGAGCAGGAAAACATCATATTTAGAAGCCCGCTATACCTTTTTCTCTCCAGGGAAAGAAAATTCCTTCCTCAGAAAGGTGCATAAGTTCAGGCCCCTGGGCCATCACTCGGGAGAGCATTGGTAGAAATAACTTACGATCTAGGACCCTAGGTTCGTGGTAAAGGTCATGAACTTCCCCAAGCAAGGCTCTCTTTTGAGCCTGAAGCTCACCGTCTTTATTTCTCCTTTTTCTTTTTCTTTCTTTTTTCTTTTTCTTTTTTTCTGAGACAGGTTTTTCTCTATGTAACAGCCCCGGCTGTCCTGAAACTCACTCTGTAGGCCAGGCTGGCCTCAAACTCACAGAAATCCACCTACCTGTGCCTCCTGAGTGCTGGGATTAAAGGCGTGTATCACCACTGCCCAGCTTTCTTTTTCCTTTCTTGTTAAGAACTCAAACACCCTGACGTACTAGTTGCAGTTTGTGGCTGTGGAGTCATAAATATCAGCAGCTATGGAATCATAGAATACGGGGTCATTCTGCAAATGACATGCATCCTCAAAAATGAGAGAGAATCCTCCCCAAGGTTCCAGGAGAGTGCCTGGTTCATGGGCCACCGGCAATCGACCACTTTTAATCCACTGCTTTCAATGACAAAATTATTATTATCAATAATTTTTCTTAATTTATTTTTTCACTTTTCAGAAGATATTTACAATTTAGAAAAATGCACATCAGCTGGGTGCTGTGGGATGGTCTGTATGTCAAACATGTTGCTTATTGGTCAATAAATAAAACACTGATTGGCCAGTGGTCAGGCAGGAAGAAGTATAGGCGGGACAAGGAGGAGAGAATTCTGGGAAGTGGAAGATTGAGCCGGAGACACTGCCAGCCGCAGCCATGACAAACAGCATGTAAAGATGCCAGTAAGCCACAAGCAATGTGGCAAGGTATAGATTTATAGAAATGGATTAATTTAAGATGTAAGAACCAGATAGCTAGAAGCCTGAGCCATTAGCCAAACAGTTTAAACAATATAAGTCTCTGTGTTTACTTGGTTGGGTCTGAGCAGCTGTGGGACTGGTGGGTGGCAGAGATTTGTCCTGACTGTGGGCCAGGCAGGAAAACTCTAGCTACAGCTGGGAATGGCTCATGGAGGTGCATGGGACCCTTGTTCTGAAAATAAATGAAAGAATACATGTGAGGTTTTTTTTTAATTATAGCTTTTCTAATTTTCCCCCACTCTTGGGATTGAACCCATTGACTAATACATGCTAGGTAAATTCTCTACTACTGAGATACATCTAATCTATCTCTATCTATCTATCTATCTATCTATCTATCATCTATCTATCTATCTATCTATCTATCTATCTATCTATCTATCATCTATCATCAACTATCTAGCTTTCTATCTACTAGACAGGGTCTTCCCAAGTTGCCCAGCTGACCTTGAACTCACTAGGTAGCCTAGACAATCCCTGAACTCATGATCTATAGTTGGTATTTTCTTTGAGCTGCCAACCAGCTCCCAAATAAAGACATGGAGACTTATTATTAATTATAAATGCTCAGTCTTAGCCTAGGCTTGTTTCTAGCTAACTTTTTTTCTTTACTTAAATTAACCCATTTCTATTAATCTATGTGCTGCCCCAAGGCTCATTTACCTCATCTACATACTATCCACCTTGCTTCCTCTGTGTCTGGTTAGGTGGCCCCTGGCAGGCTAGCCAACTCCCCTTTTCTCTCACAGGCATATGTGCATGTGTATTTGTGTGTGTGTGTGTGTGTGTGTGTGTGTGTGTGTATACGCACATTTGAGTGCAAGTGCCTATGTAGTTCACAAGGGGGCATCAGATTTCTTAGAGCTCAAGTTCCAGGCTGTTTTGAGTCACCCAACATGGAAACCAAACTTGGGTCCTCTGCAAGAGTAGTGTGTGCTCTTAACCCATTCAACATCTTTTCAGCCTCTTCATCTTACATTTAGAGGCAATGACTTTCAATGAGCCAGGAGCTCACCTCTTGTTTAGAACGGTCAGCCAGTGAGCTCCAAGGGTCCTCTTTTCTCTGCCTCCTGAGCTCTGGGGTTACAGATGTGCACTGCTGTGACCAGTTTTTCAGCTGGAGGCAAGAAATCGGGTCCTCATGCTTGGCGTGGCAAATCCTTTACTGACTAAGCCATGTCTCCAGCCTCAGTAGATACTTTCTAATTAATAAGATACACAAAAGTCTTTTTAAATGTGTGCAGAAGACGATAAATAATGACAGCCAATTACTGATCATTTACTGTCTCCCAGGAACTACACATTTGTTCCTGTATTTAATCCTCACTCTGAACCTGTGAGGCACTTCATTTCCACATTAGGCTTCCGTCTCTTTTTCTCCCTGTCACTTTCTCTTTTTCCCACCCTTCTTCCCTTTACTCTTTCTTTCTCTAAAGGAGGTAACTGAGACCCAATGAGGTCACGTACACAGGCAGAGGCTGTGAACCTAAGCCTGCATGTAAGATGCAAATCTGGGACTCAAACATCTTTGTTTGACTAAATGCCCAAGAATTCTGCTGTTTGATATCAACTCCATGTCCCCAGTGACCATTATCAATATTTTAGTACATTTATTTTCCATTTCTTTTCCACATGTGCAGCCTGAGATATAGCTATAGGTAATGTATGCATATGTGTGTGTATATATATATATATATATATATGGATTTTTAAAAAACAAATTAGATTTGTGTTGTGTACAATGCCATTTTGTATACTACTTTTTAAACTGAATGCTGCATTGTTGCATTTCCTGGTCATTATGGACGCTTCTAAAGCATAATTTTCAGTGACTGCAAGATAATCATCATATGCTCTATTGTACTTGAATGAAGAAATGCCAATACACTGGATTTCATAATTTTTTATGTTAAATAAAGTTCTTAAGAGTATGGATTGTTACAACCTTTCTGAATGTCAATTTGGTTATATATCATGAGCCTTAGGAAGCTCTTGTCTTTAAAACTTCACTTACAGAAATTTACTCAAAGGAAATTACAGGATTTGTAGAAAGATTGATGCATGAGGCTGTTTACCGCAGTGGCTATAAAGCCTTTATGTGGGTGGATGTAATATGAGAAGGAAATGGTAATATCTTTATGGTGCCCGAGACTTAGTTGCTGAGTTGATGATGGCTTTTATTAGATATACTTTCTGAAAATGCTGTAAGTATGAATGGCTTCTGGAAATTTGGAAATGAGTATTTGAAAACTTGCTGGTAATTTTTTGGTGAATTCTAACCCATCCATCGTTGAATCCTTATCTTCCAGGCCAGGTTTGATTAAAATGGTCTGTGTGCTCACACTTTCCAATAATCTTTAGCTTATGCTATAAATAAATGTCACCTACTATCTTCTCACAGTTCCTTTAATCCTCAACGACTAATGGCTTATCTCCATCAATTGTATGATAACTCGCAAACCACCAGAGACAGAGACATTCATTTGCTTCTCTGACGGCTTTTTTTAAGGTCATTTCTTTCATTAGGACATTCAAGAAATACTTAAACGGACATACTTTTTTTCTAGCCAGATGGAGCATTTTTAAAGATTTTATTATTATTATTTTATTTTGTGTGTATGACTGTCTTGGGTGCATGTATGTCTGTGCACCACATGCATGCAGTGACTATAGAGGCCAGAAGAGCCCTGGAGCCCATAGTGGTGGGGAGAAAACTGACTTACAGAAAATTCTCCTGTATACATGCTCTAGGGCACACACACATGCACAACATGCATCAGGACACATGCACTAAGAAATAAAAAAAAAATTTAAATTGAATTTCTTCCTTGTAATTATCTCTCTCCAGAAAATTTAGAAATTGTTAACGATTTCTGGAAGTTTAGGAGAAAATAGCTGCTATGGCTTTAGTTGGAAAGTCTCCTACAGTTTCACATATTTGAGCCCTTGGGCCTCAGTATGGGGCAGGTTGTTAGACCTCTGCACTTAGGGCCTCAGCTAGTGTCAGTGGTCACAGTAGGGGGGCCTTGATGGCTACACCTGCCAAAGGTTCTGGTCCTAGCTCTCTATCTCTTGACCCACCGAGATGTGTGGAGTTCATGCTCCCACCTCTATGGCCAGAGCCACAACCAGCCACCATGCCTTTCCCTCCAATATGGACTCTTCCCTCTGGAATAATGAACCAACACTGTGTCTCCTTCCTTAAGTTGCTTCTGGTACTTCTCCTTTAAATTTTTCTATATGTGCACACACACACACACACACACACACACACACACACACACACACACGGATAGTTGGACATGACAATAAGAAAAGTAACCAATGCAACGCATTAGCTGTTAGCCTCAGTAAGTCTCTCTTAGGACCCAGTTTTCTTATCTGTAAAAATGACACCTTAAAGTCATGAGCTATAATCCTTAGGTAAAAAGAGAACAGTAAAAGAGAGAACAGTAAAAGACTGGATATTAGTTCTTTGTAGTCCCAAATCTGAAAAAAAAGATGTGAAGATATAAATTCTTGGGCCTGGAGAGATGGCTTAGCAGTTAAGACCTCTTGCTGCTCTTGCAGAGGACCAGTGTTCGGTTCCCAGCACCTATGTCAGGCAGCTCCCAGCCACCTGTAGGTCCAGACTAGTGGATCCAATGCCCTTTTCTGGCCTCTGCATAACCTCCCCCCACACACACACCTATACACATACCACACACATGTTCACACACATGTTCACAGAAATAAAAATGTTAAAGACACTTCTTTGCTTGTTTTTTGTTTTGTTTTGTTTTGGTTTTGGTTTTTGGTTTTTCAAGACAGGGTTTCTCTGTGTACCCCTGGCTGTCCTGGAACTCATTCTGTAGACCAGGCTGGCCTTGAACTCAGAGAGCCGCCTGACTCTGCTTCCTGCGTGTTGGGATTAAAGGCATGGGCCACCACCGCCCAGCTGCACTTTTTTTTAAGGTGAAAATTCTCTGAATGAAATCTGTTAAGGGGCTTAGTATAGTGAGGGGAAAGGATGCTGGACTTGAAGCTATGCAGTCCTGAAAGTGGCTCTCCCATTTATGAGCCTTAAGCAAGTTAATAAACGCTGGCTTCTTGGCGATGCGTCCCTCCGTTTTCACAGGTTTCTCTAAAGGAGCTGTGATGTGTTTTATTTTCCTGACTCTGACTGGGCATGGCTGGGACTTAGGAATCTGTGGATGGTACGTTTTGTTCCTTTTAGAAAAGTTCCAGTATTTCAGTATTCAAATACTGCCTCTCAGAACACCATGATGTGACTGCTGGGAATGGCTTTACCATGCATCAACAACGAAAGGAACTGAATAACTGGCATCTGGGGAGTAGACATGTGGGTTTTATGGCGCAGTCTTTGCTTTTTTCTTTCGTGTGTGCTTAAATAACTTTACCATAAAAATAAAGAGACCTGAGAAGAATGGCCGCCACTCTGTCCCCTTGTGGAACTTGCACAGACCTTCTCTTCAGCCTCGTGTCTCCTAATGATCATAGTTTTGTATTTTTATCTCTTGTGTCACATTCTGGGTAATTTTATCTAACCTGTTTTTACTCCAATTATTCTTCCTTCAATTCCATTTAATATGTTATTGAATATTTAATTTCAGCTATTATAATTTTTATTTATAGAGACACTGATTGTTTTTTAAAAAAATGTTAGAATTTTTTTTTTGTACTTTCTTGTTCCTTATCATTTTTTCTCTAATTATAGACGACTTCTCTGTAGGGATTTCTTTTAAATGCTTCATTTCCCAGCTATTTGAAAACAACAACAAACTAGAAGACATGGCTGCTTTCAGAGCAGTGGCTAAGGAATTTTGTCTTGTGGAAACAGATCCCGAAGAACAGAGTTCCGAAGCTCTCTCCAAAGCAACAGCCTCATTGGAAGCACTGTTTGGGGAAATTCAAGTGTAAAGAATATCTCAAAAATAATGGAGATTTTGATGGTAAATAGTTGAGAGAAGGTTGGTAGTTCCATAGGGCAAGAAACTACAACCACAGGCCAAGTGGTTTACAGAAACCCAGGGAAAGGTGAACAGCAAAGAAGATCCTTCCTGGGTCAGAACAGACTTTGAACACTAGGCTCAGTGACTTACCAGGAAGGATGAGATTTAATTGGATTAGATTTTCAGGCAAGTTATGTTCCAGGGCTTTGTCAAAAGCAATAAAGCAATCAGCTGGCAATTAGTGGAGTCTCACAAAGGCAGGCAGCTTAACAGAGAGATCTGGAAAGAGACAAAAGCCCAGCTGAGACTCCTGGCATCCATGGCGACTACACATGTCCAAGGCGCTGGACGCTCTCTGAGGAGTGATGTCAGAGGCGTCACTCAACACATAAAATAGACCTCATTAAAATAATCCAGGCAAGTCCCTGAACCAATAAATAAGCAAACAACAATAAAACAAGTCTTTGGTGAGGGAGGAAATGAATATCCGGAAATTTATACTGTAATATTAAATCCTTACAAAGACACACAAAGAGAGAGGGGAATGTGCCGTCCAACAAACAGTGTAGGTAGTGGAAACTGCTTTGGGAAGGCTGCTGGCTCAGATGTCAAGTTTGCTGGACAAAGTGGTCAAGTCAGCCGTCATATACATAGCTGAGGAATGGAAGGAAACGGTGCTTGATGAAGATGGGTATGATAATAGAGTATCAGTGAGTAGACAGAAACTATTTTTAGAAAGAACCAAGCGGAGAGTTGTGGGTCTGGATTTGGGCAGTACCACGACTGAATTTAGAATTTCACTGGAGGGATTTAATAGCCCATTGGGGGGTAGATAGGACTGGACTAAAGATGAATTAGTAAACATGAAGAAAGGTTGATAGAGATTATATGACTAAAGAACAGATTGAGGAAACAATGGAAAATAAACAGAGGATCAAAGAAATGGACAACTCAAGACATTCAGCAGGCTCCTCGTACAACAGATGCACACCCAGACCCACCATGGCAAAAAATGCAAAAGACATTTTCAAAGAGAAAAAAATTGAAAGCATCAAGAAAGAAAAGAGACTCCTCACATACATGCAAGAGGACCCTAGTAAGATTAAAAGTTGATTTTTTTTTTCCGTCCAAACCAATGGAGACCATAAGGCAATATGATCAAATATTCACAGTGCTGAAAGAATAACAGCCGGCTAAGAATGTCACACCCAGAAAAAAAAACGCTTCAGATCATTCCCCCGTCTCTTGGCTGAGCTCAAGTGCTGTAAAACTTTGGGATAACTTCTAATTACCTTAGCATAGTGTCAAAATCACATATTACATGATTGAGTGGTTAAGAGCATTGACTGCTCTGCAGAGGACCTGGGTTTGATTCTCAGCATCCACATGATGGCGCACAAGTATCTGTAGCTCCAGTCCCAGGAAAACCAGCACCCTCTTCTGGCTTCAGTGGGCACTGTACTCATGGTGTGTACAGACATACATGCAGGCAAACACCGCACACATAAGATAAAATAAATAGATCTTTAAAAGAGATTTTTAAAAATTGAAAATCATGGTCTACACAGGTGTCAAATTCTCTGTCTTCCTAAAACATATTTCCCTCATGAAACCTGATTGTGCTGCTGTGTTTTTCTGCCCATCGCCTGCTGCCACAGAATCCTTTAAACAGGCTGCTTCCCCTGTCTAGAACACTCTTGTCTCCATATACTTAAATCTTGCCTTTGGAGCTCAGCTCAAGATCTGATTCCTCTGGGAACCCTTCTCCCATCTCCCTGCCTGGCAAGATATACATACTCCCATGTGTTTCTCTTTCAGAGCTGTGATATTATATATAGGTTGGTGTATTTGATTAAAAAGACTGTGTTGTAAATTCTACAAGGAGAACTGGAGAGATGGCTCAGTGGTTAAGAGCACGTACTGCTTTTCCAGAAGACCAGAGTTCAGTTTTCAACCTCCAACTCAGGTGACTCATAACCACCTATAACTCTAGCTTCAGGGGATCCGACACCATCTTCTGAATTCACACCTACATTCACATGCACATTACCACAGACAGACACACGTATACATATTGTTAAAAAATAAAAATAGATCTAAAGAAAATTCTACAAGGGAATGAAACGTATGTGTGCCTTCGTTTTGCTGTAGGTTAAGAGGACTGAAAGATTTTACTGAGGAATAGTGATCATTGCATCAGGCAAGACCTGTCTGTGGTGTCTGCCCAGAGATCGGTAAGGGAGCGGTTGGGGTGTTCCAAAGGAGCGTTCATCAGTGTGTTGAGACCCGTCAGGGGATGAAATGCAAAGTATGTCAGCTCTAGGGGTGAAGTCAGAGCAGAAGGACCCATCAGTGCATGGGATGCCAGCTTGCACAGTGCAATAAAATGGTTCCATTTAGGTCACTAGAGTCAGACTGTTGAGAGTGGGGATGTGGGCAGACTGAGTTCAGTTCGGAACCACTAATTCTGAGGTGTCAGGGAGACCTCTGACAATCATTTTAAGTAAGCAGTTGGGCACAGGATTCTGGAATGTGGAGTTGTTGAGTGTGCAGATCTGCAAAGGCAATCTGAAGCAATTGTGGTTAGCCCTGAGGCTCCACTCCTCCTTCACACCCAGGGTGCACTGTTATGGTCAGTCCCCAGCTGCAGCTCTGCTCTGTCCCAACCCTGCTCTGTCCCAACCCTAATAAAGCTTGGAATGTCCTCCCCAAACTCCAGCTGGTCTCTACTTTCTCTGAACCCCACCCTGAAATAGGGGTGTGTCGAGGCTCTTGGGGGATCCTTTTGTATTCGGCTGGTCCCAAGAAGAAAAACTGCTTCTCAAAGTTAATGAAAAGCTCTTTTTGTGTGTCTTTAATTTGAGTCTCCCCGCCTAAAGCTCAGAGGCAGTGTGTGTGCTGTACCCTGAGGCGGAAGGCGTATTTTTCTGTTTGTGGGCCAGTTCTCAAAGGTCAGGCAGCTGGCCTAAGTCATGCTGATGGGCTACGGCATTTCACGGAATGAGATTTTTCCAGCTCAAGGGAATTCTAGAAATTTTCCAAATGAGGCCTTTGTCTCCAAATCATAGTGATAATTACCTTACTGGCAAAATCAGAATTCGCACTCAGGTCTGACAGAAAGCCCATTGCTAGAGCTAAGGAGGTGATTCAGTGGGACCCAAGTCCAAACCCCCAAAACCCACATTAAAAAGCCAGCAAAATGATAGGTAGAGTCAGAGTCAAAACAAGGGGGAGGAGCAAGAACCAAATCCTGAAAGTTGCTGGCTGGCTTCCACCTCCATGGTGTGGCACATGCTTGCTTCCTCTGCTCCCCCCATGTGTCTGTCTCTCTCTCATACATACACAAATAAATAAATAATGATTTTCAAAAAAAAAAAAAAACAAAAAACCGGCCCATTGCTTTTTTCGGACCACAGAACTTCTGCACAGTTTCTAGCTTCTTGGTGGATCTTTTCCACACCAAACACCATTCCTAACACATAGTATAACTGAATGTGGGAGTTGTAAAACATTTGGCAAGAGTAAAGGGTTTCTGAATTCAAAACCTAACGTGTAAGGAATCTGAGCTGTTCTTGGCAGCACTGATCCCTGCTGAGTCCCGAGACTTCACTGCTGCCCGGGTTGTGAACACACAACACGTGAGCTTCGAACCATGCGTGTGGTCATGCCTTGTGTGCCAAGAAATGTTGCTTGTCATACCTCGGCTTGAGTAAGAGACTATTATATGTTCTGGTTGCAGTGTTTGTTTTTTTTTTACTGCACATATGTGTCTTCTGCCTTCATGGAACATAATGGTTTAATTATAGAAAAGGAAAAGACTTTTAATCGTTTGCTCTGATCACCTTCAGCACATATCAGGTCGGCATATATTTGGAGTGTACTGTGTTAGAATGTTTGATTTTAAAAATTGCTATTTCAGTTGCTGACTTCAGTTTCATTTAAAAAAAAATCATTTAATGAATTTTGGCCCTGAAATGGTCCTGAACATACTTCTGCTGTTCTGCATTACATACACATTTATTTGAAACAACATTTTCCGTATTGATTATATAATCAGAACATTGATCAACTCTGATAAATGTTGAAGATGCTTTACATACTGCAGGATCAAATATTCAGCCACGATTTAATTCTTTTTTTTTTTCCTTCGGTTTTTCGAGACAGGGTTTCTCTTGTGTAGTTTTGCGCCTTTCCTGGAACTCGCTCTGTAGACCAGGCTGGCCTCAAACTCACAGAGATCCGCCTGCCTCTGCCTCCCAAGTGCTGGGATTAAAGGCGTGAGCCACCACCGCCCGGCTAATTCTTAATGTATAAATAACGAGAATGAAAAAAAAAATAAAAAGGAAAGGAAAGGACTGCTCCTGGGTGTGGTGGAGGAGAAAGTTTATTGTAAATATGTAGAAGAGCATAGTCAGAGTCAGAGACATCTGGGAGAGTCCAGAGTGGACACGACCCTGAGCCTTGTGAGAAGGGAAGGAGAAGGGAGGGAAGAGAGGGGAACCAGGTGCAGCAGCCAGGAGGCCCAAAGAGCAGATGGTAGAGCCAGGTAACCAAAATGGTTGGATTATATAGGGAAGGGCAGCTGGGGGAAGGGCAGCCCAGCCCCTGGGCTGGAGAAGTTTAGGGTAGGGGTGTGTCAACCAGGAGGGCTCTGTAACAGGTGGGGACCGAGGGATTGCAGGGAGAACCTGGTGGCCAGGGCCAGGTCTGCTTTGATAGGTTCAATAGGTACCTCAGCATTTGTCCCAGGTTTGAAACCGAACATCATCCATTCAATAACACGAAACTTTGCTTTAATAACAGTCAAATCACATGTATGCCGAAGAGCTGCTTTAAAAGAATTCTTTATGATTTCATAAATGTCTCATTTTCCTACCTAGTTTATGCATATGGGTGCCTGGAGTCATGTAAAGAATTCTAGAGCAAAGGGGCTTGGCTAGTGAACATTTTAAGCAGTCGTGGTATAACCGCTTTTGCCGGGAAGCCCTGGCTCCTCATTTGGGCTCACCAGGTAACACAAGGATAAAAGCCTGGTGTTTGCCTTCACTGTGTAGCTGCCTTCTTCTCTTGGCCAGTCATCTGTTTGCCTCTGCACGGAGGCATGTTAGTCTCTCAATGAATCTGTCTAAACACTGGTGGCACTTAATGTCTCTCATCCCCTTTCAAGGCTAAAGACACAAAGACCCAGGTAACTGAAGCATCTTCCCTCAGCCATTGTCCTAAGCCTGCAGTCATCTGGAGGCAGAAGAGTAGGACACAAAATTAGGACAGGAGAAATACCTCTTGGCAAAGAGGCAGGCTAGATCTGCCCCCTTTCTCCCCAAGGCTAACTAGAACTGGCCTAGGCACACAAAGGTGAAGGTGACCTATGGCTAATTACCATACCCAAGACACACTCCCCTGGGTGGAGCCTTGAGCTCACCGAGACCCACCTGCTTCTTCCTCCTGAATGTTTTGATTAAAAGCATGGTGATCATCTTTGTATGGGTCCTGAGTGTTTGGATTAAAGGC
>CABHPH010139727.1:23953-35383 GCA_902168325.1 Peromyscus nudipes
GCATGGTGATCATCTTTGTATGGGTCCTGAGTGTTTGGATTAAAGGCATGGTGATCATCTTTGTATGGGTCCTGAGTGTTTGGATTAAAGGCATGGACACGGTATCAGATGCACCAGTCAGGTGACCATAGTGACAATGACTTTTCTGAATCACCTTAAAGAACCAGAATGAGGATAATGGTCGACCAGACTGCACCTTGACTGAAATTGCTAGTTATATATCTCTCATTCCAATTTTTCCTCTTATTTAAACCTCAAGCCTATGGCAGCATGTTGGACACAGACTTAGGGGCACTGAGCCCCTTTATGTGTACTTCCCAGTGTGGTCACACTGATTAAATCTGCTTTCCCTGACTTTTGCCATTAATCTGGATGAATTACTGGCCCAGTATAATCTCTTGCAACTTCTAGCCTTGGGGCTTCTGCCTAAAACTCTAGTACCAATAGCCACGTCACAATTGCCATCCAACAATAAGGAAGCAACAACCATGCTATTGCTGTTTGTCCTCTCTGTTGAATAGCAGGGATGAGGTGGGGTGGGGCACAGAACAAAGGCCAAGCAGTGCAACGTGCCAAGGGTTTGCAAGCAGTGTTACCAGTGAGAACAAATGACCTTTGCAGCCTCTGTCCTTCTGGTGATTTCATCAAATGGAAGCTAGAACTGCTGCCCATTCCTAGCACAAGTCCTAAAAATCACCTGGTGGAAAATACCAGTTCTGGGCTGTTGTATATGAAAGAAGTTTCACACCTAGGTGTCTGATCCAACTTGAGTTAATTTTAGTAAAAGGCATAAGATCTATGTCTAGATTAATACTTTTCCATATGGATAGCCAATCATTTCAGGATCTTATTGAAAAAGACCATCTTTTCTCCCCTAAAATGCTTATATTCCTTTGTCAAAGATCTGTTGACTCTATTTGTGTGGGTTTATGTCTGGGCTCCCTATCCATCAGACTACCTGTACATCCCTTTGCAAATACCATATTATGAGGTGGATAAACAGATACAATTCTACAATGAGATACCCTTTAACGGCTGCCACAAACATCTGCTTAGAATTAGAAGCCCCCTGGATGGTCATAGGGTACATCTGTTGAGATGAGTTGATTTGGATTCATTTCTGCTGTGATTACTCCAAGTCCAGGCTCTTGTCTTTCAAACCAGGAACAGGGTGCTGGAGGCCACCATCTGTTAGCACATCGGTCCACCTTTCTCTGAGAAGTACTCAGCTTTACTGTGGGGGACTTCCCCTCTGAGGACTTCCCCTCCTCATTCTTAGTCCCCGTGCCTCAGTGGAACCTGAGACAACTCCAGGCACCAGTGGGACCTTGGCCTTCGGTAGAATTAGCTGTTCCAGACAATTTGTCTTTATAAGACACCTGTGGACCCTTTACCCTGAAGGTAGACTGAAGAATTTGGGGAACTTGGCCTGTGGCTGTCATATCACCACCTTTTAGAAGTCATGACTGAAACCAGCACACAAGAAAGTAGAGCCAAGATACCCCAGAAATCCTAAATCCGGATAACTCTTATTGAAACCTGAATCTATTTTCTTGGAGCAGGCACCAGCTCAGAGTTTTTCTGTTAAGTCGTGAACCCAGAAGCCAGCAGCATGGCTCAGTAGTAAAGGGATGTGCCACTAGGCTTGAGGATGTGAATGTGATTTCTGGGACCCACACGGTAGAGGGCCTGAATGGACTTCTAATAGTTGTCCTCTGACCTCCATGCATCTGCTGTGGTTTGCTCATGCACACACATACAATAAATAAATAAACAAATACATCAAATGTGTTTTTTGTTTTGGGGTTTTGTTGTTGTTTTTAAGATGAACTGTAATATATTTGCATGGTTTGAGTTGCTCTTTCTGTTAGTTGTATCATATATAGCTTCAGTTGTCAACTTGATACACTGGGAAGAGGGGACCTCACTGAGGAATTGCCTCCATCTGATTAGCATATCTGTAAAGCATTTTCGTGATTGCTATTTGATGTAGGAGGGTTCAGTCCACTATGGGCAGCACCACCCCTAGGCAGGTAGGTCCTGCTAAGTACCTTGAGAGCACTGGCTGTTCTTCCAGAGAACCCAAGTTTGAGTCCCAGCATCCACATGGCCACTCACTACTACCAGTCACTCTAGTCCCTGGGGATCTGATGCTCTCTTCTGGCCCTCGAGGGCACCAGGTTCACATGTGGTGCACAGACATACATGCCAGGCAAAATACTCAAGGTAATAAAATCATTTTGTATAAAAGGAAGGTACCTGAATGTGAGTCTGGAAGTCAGCTACTAGGCTGTTTCTCCTGGCTGCTTCAGTTCCCGCTTCCAGGTTTCTGCCTTGAGCACCTTGGTTACCTTGATGATGACTATATATAACCTGGAAGTCAAATGTATGCTGTCCTTCCCTATGTTGCTTTTGCTCAGTGTTTCATCAGGGCAACAGAAAACAAACCAGAAAATGTAGTCATGAGGGTCCTAATTTGCATAAGGACATTTCTCTTCCCAATTCTCTTTCATGAACTTAAATATATATATATATATATATATACACACACACACACAAATATACATATATAGATATATATGTAATAGCATAGAGCCACCTAGGCAGTGGGAAGGCAAAGTGGTTCAATGCTGGCAGATGGTCTCTTTGAATGCAATGTAGGCCAGGAAAGTCGTGTTTTACCCATGATCATACATTGTACAGTTAATAGATAAGCATATGGCCTATGATTTTTGGAACCAAATACCTTTCTATTTATTTACCACACTTCTGATCACATTTGAACCACTGTTGGATAAGTTTTCTGGATAAACTGATTATATATAAAATTGTAGGTTTATGGTATTTTGCCTACATGTATGTTTGTGCATCATGTGAATGCCTAGTACTTAAGGAGGCCAGAAGAGGGTATTGGACCCTCAGGACTGGAGTTACAAATGGTTGTAAGCTGCCATGTAGGTGTTTTGAATCAAACCCAGGTCTTCTGGAAAAGCAGCTAGTGCTGTTCTTCCAGTGATGAACCATCTCTTCAACCCCATATATACATATATGTGTATATGTTCATGTACACACAAGTGTATGTGTATGTGCTGGTATTGTGCATGTGCACAGAGGCCAACCTTGGGTATTGTTCCTTGGGTGCTATCCACTTTTTTTTTTCTTTTTTAAAGACAGGTCTCACTGGCCTGGAACTTGTCAAATAAGCTAGGCTGGCTGGTCTGTGGAAGGAAGCCTGAGAATGCATGTGTCTCTACCTCCCCAACTCTAGGATTATATGAGTGTGCCACCACCACACATAGAATTTTTATGTGGGTTCTGGGGGAAGAAACTCAGGTCCTCATGCTCACAAAGTCAACACTTCACCAACTGAGCCCTCTTCCTACTTCCTCCTCCATATATATTTTAGAACTGCATTCTACAATGTGGTGGCTCCTATCCTCATACCCCACTTTACAACAAAACAGGAAACTCAGCTCTCTTCATGCTACTCACATTTCAAGCTTACACTAGCTACTTACGAATAGCAACGACTGCATTAGACATGGTAGAAACAGATGATTTCCACCATCACTAAACTTCCAGACAATATCACTCTAGAGAACTTTCTATGTGTGTTTAAAATTAGGGTCAAAAGCTTGACATAATCTTTCCTTTCTATCAGGGCAGATGAGATCAAACAGACAAGTGACAAACCATGGGCTGCCAGTCACAGTTTTTTGTGTGAACTTTGCTTTGCTGTGGGTAAACTACCCAAGGTTAACAACGTGGCAGGAAGAATGATTTCTTTTTGCTCATGATTTCAGAGGTTTCTATTTGTGGTCATCGTCTTGTTGCTTTGGGCCTGGAATATATCATGGCTGGAAGCCACGTGATAGTGGAGGTCTGTTTGCTTCATGGTAGCCAGTAAGAGAGAGAGAGGGAGAAAGAGCGAGACAGACAGAGAGACAGGGACAGAGAGAGACAGAGACAGGGAGAGACAGAGAGACAGAGACAGAGAGACAGAGAGGATGAGAATGAATATGAACTTGGGTTCCAGTGTACCCTTCAAGGTCCAGGGGCATGCCCCCAGAGACCTATGTCTTCCCACTATTTGGTATCACCTCCCAAGAGTTCCATCATTCTGAAAACAAGCCTTTAACAGACATGTTTCCTGGGAATATCCAGGATCCAAGTCATGATGGGCACCTGTCATCACAGCACCTAGAGGTGGAGGCAACGAGATCAAGACTTCAAGGGCTTCTTCAGCTACGGGGCAAATTCAGTGCCATCCTGGGCTACGTGAGACCCTGGTCCTCCCACCTGCGAACAAAGATCCAAATCTTAAAATCATCTATTGGTTTCATGCTTTCTCAGCTCTTCAGTGGAACGGATAGCCTAATTATTCATCTCAGGGATGGATAAATCTGAAACACGTCTTTTAGTAAGGGATGATTAACTGGCTGCTCTGTGGAGCCCCTTGAGCATATTATATAAGTAAATATAAAATATGCATCTCTCTCCCCTACTCTGTTCTACCCTGTGAATACATACTTCTTGGGATTTAGCAGAACATGATGATTCATTCTCAGGCTGGTGGTTCATTAAGAATGCATTTCTCAACGACAGTCTCACAGATCATCAGTCTTTAAGCAGGAACTATTTCCCTAGGTCTCTAGACCTATTTCCTTTCCAGCTTAAAATGCTCTGAGAAAAAGATCTAAACATTTCAATTCTTTCAGGAAGTAAGCTCTCCGGCTGGAAATCTGTAGCAGATTTTCAAATTGGGAAATGATAACTATGGTGTGAAATAAACTTTTTTTTATTGGAAAGAGCATACAAATGAAAAATTATATTGTCACCTACATACCACAAGTGAGTTATTTTCCCAGGGTGGGGAAAAAAGCAACGACTTTGCTTTGCTTTGCTGTACGTCAAATGAAAAAAACCGGAAACAACAGCAACGATAAACAGATAACACACGGGACCTGGAGTGACAATTGCTTCTGGGATTGACATCAATAGCATGTACTGCAAACATACCCTCATTCACTTGCGTGAAATAACCGGGAGGAAAAAAAAAAACCACACAATTTTCACAAAATTGGAAAAGGAAAAGGAGGGATTATCTCTAGTGCTCCCTTGTCAGGTGGGTAATTTTGTATCAGGAGGTAGCCATGGCGACTGTAAAAGTTACTCACACGACTAACGATGCAACTAATGATGCCCACAATTACTTAATTGCAGGCATGCTTAACAGCTTTTGCCATTTTGGGAGGGCGCTTGTGGATAATTGTGGCTGCAAGTGGGTAAGTACAGGTGCAGTCAGGTGTGTTCCTAATTTTTACATTTGTGCTGACAGCGGGGGAATAAATGGTCCCATCTAAAGCAGGGAGCTACAGGAGGAAGGCTAAAATTAGTTCTTCTAAGCCCAGCGATGATGGAACAGCCCCAAACATGAAAACAGAAGCCACTTCGTGTTGAAGCAAAGGTCTTCATCAGCGACGACTTGCCAGACTCCAGCACCACCTGAGCTCTCTCCTTTCCACTCCAGAGTCCCCTGCTTGGATCCCTGCTCCTTCCACGACCGGTGACAGGGGACTTTAGCTTTTCACCATACACAACTCCTATTCCGCCATGAAATGAATATACTTTCGAATGTTTGTGTGACATCTTCTGTATTTGCAAATGCTTTTGTTTCATATTCTGATACAGATATGTTCAAGGAAAAGTTAATATATACCCTAGGACAATGAGTTAGCTTTAGAAGCTCTCTCACTGGTCATTAAAACCCCAAAGGTGGCTATACATTTTAAAACCTTTATCACACTCCTATATGAGGGTTTTAAACCAGTAGGCGTAATGTTAGGGAGGTTGTTTAAGATTTAAAACTTTTTATTTTGTGTGTCTGAGTGTGTTGTCTGCATGTACGTCTGTGAACCATGTGAGTGCAGTGCCCTTAGAGGCCAGAAGTGGGTGTTGGATTCCCTGGAACTGGAGTTACAGATGGTTATAAACTGCCATGTGAGTGCTGGGGATTGAACCCAGGTCCTCAAAAGAGCAGTCAGTGCTCTTAACCACTGAGTCATCTCTCCAGCTCTTAGAGAGATTGTTGAATGGCAAAGATGAGACGGTTTCAGTGTTGTGGGATATTTGTACACTGTGTGAAAATGTATTGCTATGACTGGTGTATTAAAAGGCTGAATGGCCAATAGCTAGGCAGGAGGTATAGGCAGGACTTCCAGGCAGAGAAACAACTCTGGGAAGAAGAAGGCAGAGTCACCATCCAGACCCAGAGGACACAGCATGGGCAGTACAGAGAAATGAGGTAATGAGTCACGTGACAGAATGTAGATTAAAATAAATGGGTTAATTTAAGTTATCAGAGCTAGTGGAGCAAGCCTAAGCTAAGGCTGAGTTTTCATAGTTAATAGCTAGTCTCTGTCATTATTTGGGAGCTGGCTAGCAGGACAGAAAGAGACTTGTTACATATCAAGACATGATTGACTAGAAAGATTGATTCTCTACTCTTGCAGGAAGGGAGCATAACAACCTAACAAGCTCACAGGTCAGCCTTGGTATGAAAGCCCTATGCTTCTCTTGTTCAATGAAGACCGTGACTTAACCCTGGAGAAAGTGGGCTGGTCCTACACTGCCCTTGTAATACCCTCGGGTACTCTTTATAACGCTGCTTTTGTCTATCACTTGTAGTGCTCAAGGCAGAGAACTATCTTCTCCAAGCCTCAAGAGCTAGATGTAAGACTGTTATGTTTCCTGCTGGCTAGGAAACTTTTATAACTTTGGCTGAATTTTGTGAAGAACCTACCTGGTATGCAAGTTGTAACACACCGAATGTATGTCATCACCTACCTTAAACGACTGGACCCTACTGGTATTTACTCTACAAACTGAGCAGTTGTTGAAAGGCCAACTCAGCTTCAGTCAGTCCAGAACATCTTGATTTCTCCATGAAAAAACTTCCACAGGCTCACGTTTACATGGCACCTTATACCGGGTGATTTATGGACAACTAAAAGTTTTTGCTCACGGTTCTAGACATCGGGAAGTCCAAGATGAATGGTAGAAGAGTCAGTGTCTACCGAAGGCCTCTAATTCTTTATTTTTAAAAAAGTTTTTATTACATTAGTGTGTGTGTGTGTGTGTGTGTGTGTGTGTGTACAACTTTCAAACTCAATTCTTTACTTCCTCCATGTGGGCTCTAGAGATCAGATTCAGATCTCAGGCTTGGCAGCAAGCATCTTTTACCCACTGGGCCACCTCACTGCCCCTCATCCCCAGGTATCTACTTCTTTTTTTTTTTTTTTTTTTGGTTTTTCGAGACAGGGTTTCTCTGTGTAGCTTTGCGCCTTTCCTGGAACTCACTTGGTAGCCCAGGCTGGCCTCGAACTCACAAGAGATCCGCCTGGCTCTGCCTCCCGAGTGCTGGGATTAAAGGCGTGCGCCACCACCCCCCGGCCAGGTATCTACTTCTTAAATGATGTCTTCTTGGTAGTGCTTAAATGGGAAGGGAACAAGCAAGCTCCTCAAGGTCCTCCCCCATTTTTTGGTGAGTCAGGGTCTCATGAGCCCAGGCTGGCTTTGACCTCACTGTGTAGTTGTTGATGACCTTGAACTTCTTTCCTTTTACTTCTATCTCCTGAATTCTAGGATGAAAGGCCTGCACCACCGTATCAAGTTTTCTGTGGTGCTGGGGAATCAAACCCAGAGCTTTGTGCATGTTAGACAATCACTTTGCCATTTGAGCTGCATCTTCAGCCCTCATACCTCTCTTACAAAGACATTACTCACATTTATGAGCACCAAGCTCTCATGACTCACACTGTCCAAAGACTCCAAGTATTAAAAACAAACCTTATCATTATTATGCGTGTATCAGTATGTGTGCACATGTGTGTGTACAAGCAGGTATACATGTGCCACTGTGTGCATTTGGAGGTTAGAGGATGACTTTGGGGAGTCACATCACCTCTCACCTTGTTAAGGCAGGGTCTCTATTTCTGCTGTCCTATGTACTCCAGACTAGCTGGCCTGTGAGCTTCTGCGCTCTTCTCCCATCTCTGCCTCCCATCTCTTGTAGGAGTGCTGAGATGACAGATGCGCACTGCTGCACGTGGCTTTTTGCGTCGGTTCCAGGGACCGAACTCGGTGTCTTTTGCTTGCTTGGTCAGTGTTTTTACCCACTAAGGCATATTTCCGGGTCTGATCCTACCTCTTCATGCCATCACATTGGCGATCAAGTTTGCATGCATGAATGCTGGTAGGGGACACAAAACTCAGACTGTAGTGAGTAGATACAAAGGAGAAATGTAGTTGTAAAAGTCACTTCATGGAGAAATAGAAGCATTTTCTAGGAATAGCAAACTGCCTCTACCCAAAGGGACTGCTGTCCCTTAAGGCACTCACATTTTACCTGGCCTCTGACCTACTGAGCCTTTTCCCAAGTACTACACATTGCTTTTTTTCTTGTCCCATGAGATATGCTGATTATGTTCAAACTATTCTATATTCCACAAATAGTACTATGTCGTTCATTATGTGTATTAGACACTATCTGGGCATTGTGTTGCTCTAGTGAGTTGAACTGCATAGGCTGCTCACGCAAGGAATGATTTCCTGTGAGGAAGCTGTAGGCTTTAATTGTCCGCACTTTTTGTTAGGGGCTTGAGGTACAAGATTTAGCCACAGCCAAGTGACAGGACTATGAGGACTTGCAAGTAATGAGGTTGAGAAAGTGTTGGTCACCAGAACCCTCTGAGGAGGAGCGCTCTATTTGATTAGATGGAATACTTTAAAATGACATTTGGGGTGGAAGGTGAAGTCCCAAAGGCCTTCTCCATCACGACAGTGTGTCTGCTAAATTGCTTTGCATGAGAGAGCAGATGAATTCTATGGCCCCTGGATAAAGAGGCAGGAAGGCAGAGAGATGGAGGGGAAAAGACCTACCATATGCGATGGCAGAGTGATGGCGGTGGCCCAGTGCAGCCCTTCATGGCAGAGCTGTACCACTGATAAAATATGCTGAAATAATGAAATGTTTACACTATGTGACTATCTTGTGGACGTCAGTGAGGTGATTGGGCTTGGTATCTGGACTAAAGCTGAACACTTCAATGTCTCCCTCTCTCCCTCCAACTCCCTCTTTTCCTCCCCTGCCTTTTTTCATTCCCTCCCTCCTTTCTTCCTGTATTTCAAGTGTCTTATACCGTAGCAGAGAACAACTTGGGAGATAGAACAAAGTGTAAGAGTATTCTAAAACACTGTGACCTGGCAGGCTGAGGGTACCAGCCGGCTTGAAGAGATGGGGTGTAGCACCCAGGCATTGCAGCCATGACTCAGGATCGTGAAACAATGGACAGAAGCAGCTTACAAGGGCTGGAAGACAGAGCTACAAGGGTTGTTCAAAGCCCAGGCAGACAGTCTCCATCCAGACTGTTCTCCTGTGTTGTAGGATTTGAGTGGGCAGAAGTGAGAGGTTTGGAAATGTCCTGGAGTTCACGATGTGCCTGGCCCAGTTCTGGGGACCCCAAGGAGATGAAGATACTACTGCTCACTCTGGGGCAGAGACTGCTAGAGCACAGTAACGGAACTACAGCTGGGGAAAGCTTCCTGAGGGACATGATACCTGATATATTCAGAAGGTGCAAGAGTTGCAAAGATGTGTAAAGAAGCCTTCTGGGCAGAGGAGTGAAGCGGCGGAGGAGAAGGGTTAAGGGCAGAGAGGCACTGAAGCAGAGCAGATGTTCTCAGGGATTAGGATGGCTCTGTTAACCACTTGAGGAGTCTGAACTTTATTTGAAGGAACTGGGAAACTAGGGGATAATTTAAAGCTGGTGAAAATTATTTCCTGATATGAAGACCTCCCTGAGTGAGGCTTAGGAAGATGGCTCAGCAGGTAACACTTGCTATGCAAGCCTGACGACCCCAGTTTGACCGCTGTAACTGATGGGAAAACCAGATGCAGCTGTGTGTATCTGTAACCCATCACTCTTGCAGTGAGATGGAATGCAAAGACAAGAGAATAAGCTGGGAGTGGTGAGCAGGCCAGCTAGCCTGTAGTACACAACATGACAGAAACATGAGAAGCCATGCCTCCATGAGGTAAAGGTGAGAAGAAACACCTCAATTGTCTTCTATACTTGTGCTGTGTGGTATACTTAAACACACACGCACACGCGCATGCATGGGCCAGAGGGAGGAGGCAGTACTGAATCAGGATGGAAGTAGTGAAAGCCTGGAGGAGAATGTGAGGATAACTGAGACTGAGAGGCAGGGCCTTAGCTAGAGACATTCATAAAGTGGAGTCCCCTGGGCTTTGGGGTTAGTGAGGAAGACCCCTTTGTTTTTTACTCTGGTGACTTGGAGCATAGAAACATACAATCAGAGGAGCAGGTTTGTCTGGAGAGGGGGTAGGAAGGCTAGCCTATCCATAGTCTATACATCATCTGGAAGCAACACATGGAAGATTACTTTTAGGGTAGCTCGTGTCCTCTAACAGGGAGACCACAGGTTAGAGATAATAGGCATACAGCTGGTCTTTGAAGATGTGAGGGTGGATATGATCTCATGGGCAGAAGACAAGAGGAAGAATGATAAAATCATGGTAAATGTCAACATTTGGGAGAAGAACGGACCAAGTTGCTCTTGAAGGCAGAGTTGGTGCCATAGAAAGAAAGAAAACTGGAAGCGAGAGAATTGTTACAGGTGTCATTGCGATGGAACACTTACACTTGGTGTCACATGCTCTTCCATAGTTCTCAGCCCCTTGTAGTTAAGCGGTCCACGTGACTAATTCTGCCCAGCAGTCATGATGTAGACGTGACAAATGACAGGTGTTCCTTCTGAGCTGAAGCTGTTAAGAGCTGGCAACGCGAGACTTTAGCTCTCTAAAGTTCTCTTTGTGACTTGATAGGACCAAGATGGAGATAGCCTGGGCAAGAGTCTCATGACCATGGAAACCCCAGAGCAACCAGTTTTGCAGGAGTGAGAAATGAGATTTTGTTGTGTTAAGCCACTGAAATTTGAGAGTTAATTTGCTTCTGCTGCAAGGCAGCTTATCCTGACTACTGTACCAAGGAGTTGTACTTCAAGAAGCCGGTAGAACATGATACGAAGTAAAAATGACCAGATAGATTAAAAAAAAAAAAAAACTAGTGGGTTTAAAACATTAGGAGACAAAAAATGTAGTAGAAGTGATATTTATTATGAGAAACCAAGGCTTGAATGCTGAGAAGGAGCTGGAATTGTGAATACAGGTGCAGCCTTCAGAACTTCAGGAAAAGAAGTGAAAGAGAAAAAGGGAGACAAGAGAACACACGATGATTGCTTTTGTCCTTAGGAAAAGATGCTTGTAGAGTTGAGCGGGGCAGGACAGGGGGGGGAGAGAGAGAGAGAGAGAGAGAGAGAGAGAGAGAGAGAGAGAGAGAGAGAGAGAGA